>VZTL01023389.1:1212-21740 GCA_013400535.1 Scopus umbretta | reverse complement strand
GCGGCGGAGGGGAAGCATTGCCTTCTGTTTCCTGGGCAGCTTCTGCATTTTGCATTGAACCAATCTGTAGATAAAACGCAGAAGCAGCCTCAGGAGCAGAGACCAGACCCCAGGAAAATCCCCCCCATCCACCACGAAAGCCCTCGCAGGCAGCCCTTGCTGCTGCAACCCCTCTCGAGGACACCATGCCCCTGGCCGTGTGCCTGACAAACACTCACGCAGATAATAAAAAATACAAGGCCTAGACAGAGACTTTGGGAACCAGCAGAGCAGAAGCTCCAAAGGTCAAAGTTTTGCACTGTAATTAATTTTTGAGTGTTCTTTTTTTTTTTTTTTTTTTTTTTTTTGTCTTTCATCTCTTCCGGGAACATGGGAAATCTACAGCATAGATGGGGAGGAAACCACCTCTCCAGGAGGCCCCTTTGGCATTAGCAGGCCCCTGCCTTGACTACAAGGCAGCCTGTCTTCCCATACATAAAATGGGAAATGGCAAGATTAACAGACACCGAAATCAAAAGGCTGAAGTGTCTGCTTTGGAACAACTCTGACGTAAGGCAAGAAAGCTTAACAAGGGCCTAGAGAAGCACTAATTATCAAATGGAAAATTAACAGGTAATTTGTCTCTAATGTGAGCTAATCATTTCTAGAGAAGGAATTAATTAAATGGGGGAATTAAATCACCAAGAATTTGCGGAGTGACCAGTTCTGATGGGATTCAGTTAATGAGCTATCTGATAATTGTGTCGGCTTCATTTTCTTCTCCTCTAGACACAAGAGGGGAGACAGAGAGCAGGAGATTAGTGCAGTGCCTCCCCCTCCCAGGGTACAGCCTGGGATGACTGCACCTTACTCAGCCTCAGCCTTTTTTCTTGGCAAAAATTGAGGGACTGAAAAGCAAAAGCCAAAAGTAGACCGCCGGCAAAACGCAGTTGTTAAAGAATGTCCTGGTTTCAGTTGTTTACACTTTTCAGCTTCCCATGCTCTGCCAGGTGCACAAGAAGCTGGGAGGGAATGCAGGCAGGACAGCTGATCCCACTTAGCCATCAGGGCTATTCCATACCACCTGATGTCAAGCTCAGTATAGAAACTGGGGGAGTTGGCCAGGGGAGGGAGTGATTGCTGCTTGGGGGCAGGCTGGGCATCGGGTTGTGAGCAATTGCACTGTGTATCACTTGTGTCACTTGTTTTGTATATTCTGTTGTTATTATTGTTATTTTCTCTTTCTCTGCTGTCCTATTAAACTGTCTTTATCTCAACCCACGGGTTTTAGGGTTTGGTTGTTTTTTTTTTCCCTCCCTGATTCTCTCCCCCATTCCACTGGGGTAGGGGGAGGGTGAGCGAGCGGCTGTGTGGTGCTTGGTTGCCAATCAGGGTTAAACCACAACAAAGAAAAGTATTTACAAGAAAAAAAAAAAATAGTAGAGGAGAGAGAAGGAAGTTTCCTTTACATAAATGGCTTGCAGGGTCATGACGCACCCTCCTGCCCGAGTCCAGTGCCAAACAAGCAGCGCAGCGAACGAAAGTCAAAGTCCAGTGCCAGCCCTCTCCAGCGAAGGGCGGGGGGGTACAAGCATCCCTCCCTCAGCCACATGCGAGGCACTTGGAACAAGATTAAAGTCATTTTGCTTGGGATTTCAGTTGTGTCCGAGCTGTTACTCCATCCCGAGCAGCAATGGATGGGAGGTTGAGGCTCTTCCATGGCTGTTAATAAAACCCAATCCGCACTGTGCCACCGACGCGCTCCAGGCTGGGTGCGGGCACGCAACCTCATTTCTGCCTAATTAGCCAGAGCGGTGTTTATGTCAGCATCGTACTTTTATGACAGCTCCGTGCCAGATGCAGGAAGAGAAATGATCTCCAGCCTTGCAGAAGCGCAGAGCCGCATGGGCAGACACCACCTGATCTCTCATAAAGCCTGCCAGCACAAAAATAACTTCTCAGAAACACTTGAACATGTCTGAACAAGCAGAGTGAGCCAATATTGGATCAGCACTTTGCACCGCAGGGCTGCAGCATTTGCAATCCAGCCTTCAAAGCCCTAAATTTGGATTTGCTTGGATTTGCTGCATCTTCAAACCAATGCCCGAGCTCACCTCTTTTCAGTTCTGCCATCTCCTTACAGCATTACGTGCCAAATCCTCTGACAACCCTCTTGGATGGAAAAACACAAGCATTTACATTCAGGGCAGTGACTAATTTGTGGCACCTATAATGGGTGAGGCTCTGCAAGTGAAATAATACGGTCAGATCCGGGGGGAACCGAGAGGGGCAATTACATTATCTAATTCATACACAGGCTGTGTTTTTCCACATGTGAACAGAGGCCGAAGAAGGAGGCAAACTAAAAAGCTTATGGCTCTCAAGAAGTGAAATTCACTGTTGCTGATTTGTAAAATGATTCTCCAGGTGTTAGGATTTTCCCTGATACTGCTGTGGTAACACAACCTGATAGCTCTGAGGCATTTTGCAGTTTATGCCTGAATGACAATAACAATAAAAAAAGCAAAACATGAAAGCTGTCAGTGTCTGTTAGTGAGTTCACATTACAGAACAAAATATTCTCTCCTGGAACATGCTGGGTCTTATGCAGATTCAACTTTTCTGGGTGACGCAAATGCTGTAAAAACAACTGAGTCATAGAATAAAATCACATAATTCCCTGAAGCCAAATAAGGAGAGAACTCAGCCCACGCAGCTCTTGACTTCCCACTTTCTTGGTAGTAACAATTTTGTTTGTCTTCCCTTCTAAACAATACCATTTGCCTTGCTCTCACTGCAAATCTTGCATTTCCTATCACTCAAGCCCATAGTCGGTGTAAATACTGGTATTGTAAAAAACAAAGTCCTGTCCCAGCACCTGCAAGGTCTAGCGTAAAGCCTGTGACGCGCTCTCCGGGCCTAGCTTTGCTGATCGGTACGAAGTCTATATGGGGAACCGGGAAGGCATTCTCCCAGGCTGTCTGTAGCTTTGTTTTGATGTATTTTTCACCAAGAGTTCATTTACAGCCCATTAGAGCCAGGCTTGGGTATTTTATGAATGTAATACAGCAGCACGCAAAGAGCATTTAATGCCTTAAGTCTTTAGAGCGCTTTTTAATTTCATAACGCAACTGAATTGTTTCACCGCCAGATTTCCCATGCAGCAAATTGGGGAAAGCCCTGTGCAGTCTTGCAGCATGTAAATAAAGCCTTCAGACTTGATCTGTAGGTGATGTAAATCATCATCACTCTACTGCTGTCAGTTTGCATCAGCAACTGCTAAGCTTTCCCCTTTGAAACCTTAAGGACATTTTATTAATAGAGTGGGAGGAGTTGCAGAAGAGCTGTATGTGACAAACAAGATGCGATGTACTTGCAGTGCATGTAAGCGCATTGTTTACGTTCGGCATCATTGATTTTCCATCTCGCTGGCTTGATGGCATCTACGCGTGAGAGCTGAGTGACCGGGCTGGGAACACGGGCTGTAATGTTCGAATGGTAATGCACCATAACCTTGATCTAACTGTAAGGCAAGTACGAGCTATTTGCGTCCTTACTAGTTACCAACAACTGCATCTCTTTAGGGTCCAGTTTGGAAGACGCAGCGACATACCCCCAACTTTACATTTTCCAAAGCTAAAGCCTCTTCAAGCAGGTGAGAATGTAGCAGTGTGTTTGCATATTGTCGCTGCCTGAAGATTGACATATACGATATACCAGTGCCTGATTAAGATACACACACGCTCCTGGGTACGGAAGCCATTAACATAGCGAAGCAGAGACGTACTCGATGTGGGAACCATAAATCAGCAAGAACAAACTGTGCTGTGGCCTACCAGAGCTTTAACTCATCCCTCGGCTGCTGCGCCGCAGCTTCAGCCAGCTCACGCATGCTTGCACTGCTGCACCCCCTTGTCGGTCTTCTGTTTAGCTATCCCTCTCTTCCCCGCACTTAAGTGTCTTCCAGGTTACCACTAGTAACTGAATATATTTACCGAATATAACTGAGGTCTCCAAGAATAGAAGAGACCTCATGCACGTTTGACATTTTTGTGCTTAACAGTAACATTTATGTATTTGAGGCATGTTTTTCCACTGCTGTTTTTTAAACAGAGTAAATTCAGTCTGGTTTTAATGCTGTTTTTTTCCCGAAAGGTCTACCAGATCTCTAACAGAGCCTGTAGCACCTGTGTGTAACTTGATAAACAGCAAAAGAAGTGATTTATTCAGCCCCTTTAAAAATCCTGTATCATTAATTCCAGTGTGGCGCAAATGTTTGAGAACTGCTGAGAAGAAAATATGTCTCTATTAAAGCTCCAAGTCTCTTGTCTTTTTGATTAAGGAAAAGCAATTTTATACTTCTGAGACCTCCTACGCCATATTCTTAGGAGAGGAAAGGCAGGAAATAGTCTATCTGGCATTCCTCGCTTGGGGAGAAAAAGAAGAGTTCCTTTACATCATAGAATCATAGAATGGCTTGGGTTGGAAAGGTCATTTAAAGCTCACCTAGTCCAACCCCCCTGCAGTAAGCAGGGACATCTTCAAGTAGATTAGGTTGCTCAGAGCCTTGTCCAACCTGACCTTGAATGTCTCCAGGGATGGGGCATTCACCACCTCTCTGGGCAACCTGTTGCAGTGTTTCAACTCCCTCACTGTAAAAAAATTTATTCCTTAGATCTAGTCTAAATCTACCTTCTTTTAGCCTAAAACCATTACCTCTTGTCCTGTTGCAACAGGCCCTGGTAAAATGATTGTCCTTCTCTTTCTTCTAAGCCCCCTTTAAGTACTGAAAGGCCACAATTAGGTCTCCCCAGAGCCATCTCTTCTCCAGGCTGAACACCCCCAAGTCTCAGCCTTTCTTCACAGGAGAGGTGTTCCAGCCCTCCGATCATTTTTGTGGTCCTCTTCTGAACCTGCTCCAACAGGTCCATGTCTTTCCTGTGCTGAGGACTCCAGAGCTGGACACAGTACTCCATGTGGGGTCTCACCAGAGCAGAGTAGAGGGGCAAAATCACCTCCCTCGCCCTGCTGGCCACGCTTCTTTTGATGCAGCCCAGGATACAGTTGGCTTTCTGGGCTGTGAGCGCACATTGTCGGTTCATGTCCAGCTTTTCATCCATCAGTATCCCCAAGTCCTTCTCCGCAGGACTGCTCTCAATCCCTTTAACCCTCAGCCTGTATTGATATTGGGGGTTGCCCCAACCCAGGTGGAGGTCCCTGCACTTGGCCTTGTTGAACCTTATGAAGTTCACATGGGCTGAGTTCTTGAGCTTGTCCAGGTCCCTCTGGATGGCATCCCGTCCTTCAGGAGTGTCAGCCACACCACTCAGTTTGGTGTCGTCTGCAAATTTGCTGAGGGTGCACTTGATCCTGCTGTCTATGTCATTGATGAAGATATAAAACAGCACTGGTACCAGTACAGACCCCTGAGGGACACCGCTTGTCATTGGTCTCCATCTGGACATTGACCATTACCCTCTGGATGTGACCATCCAACCAATTCCTCATCCACCGAACAGTCTACCCATCAAATCCTCATCCACTGAACAGTCTACTCATCAAATCCGTATCTCTCCAATTTAGAGAGAAGGATGTTGTGGGGAACCATGTCGAAGGCCTTACAGAAGTCCAGGTAGGTGACATCCGTAGCTCTTCCCTTGCCCACTGATGTAATCGTTTCATCATAGAAGGCCACTAGGTTAGTCAGGCAGGACTTGGCCTTGGTGAAGCCATGCTGGCTGTCTCGAATCACCTCCCTGTCCTCCATGTGCTTTAGCATAGCTTCTAGGAGGATCTGTTCCATGACCTTCCCAGGCACAGAGGTGAGCTGATAGGTTGGTAGTTCCCAGGATCCTCCTTTCTTCCCTTTTTAAAAATGGGTGCAATGTTTCCCTTCTTCCAGTCACGAGGGACTTCACCTGACTGCCAGGACTTTTCAAATATTGTGGAGAGTGGCTTGGCAACTACATCAGCCAATTCCCTCAGGACTCTGGGATGCATCCTGTCAGGTCCCATAGACTTATGTATGTTCAGGTTCCTCAGGCGGTCACCAACCTGACCTCTTAAAGTGGGAGGGACTTCACTCCCCCAGTCCCCGTCTTGCGGTCCATCTACTCGAGAGGTGTGGGAAGAGAGGTTGCCAGTGAAGACCGAGGCAAAAAAGTTGTGGAGTACCACGGCCTTCTCCTTGTCCGTTGTTACCAGCTTGCCAGTCTTGCTCATCATGGGGATACGCTTTCTTTGACCTTCCTTTTCTGGCTGACATTCCTGTAGAAGCCCTTCTTATTATTCTTTGCATGCCTTGCCAACTTCAGCCCCATCCATGCTTTGGCCTTCCTGACCCCATCCCTACACAACTGGGCAACGTCGCTATACTGGGGACTGATAAGCCTGGAAAACTCAGTGCTTTCACCTGGGACTTACATGTCCACATGAAAGGATAAGTGAAAGTTGCAGGTAAGCGTCTCTAAAGAAGAGAAGGGGCATCGTTAGTACCCTACCATCCTAGCACAGTATCTGTAGTGCTGTCTATGAGCTTAAACTGGGGGCACAGCAGTGAATTCCACATGGACAAATGATACGTGCAATTCTACAGTGCAGTACTGTCTACAGTAACCACCAAGAAGCTTCCAGAAATTTCCTCCAAACACTGTTATTCATCTGTCTAACTTGTACTGTCATAAATGCACTATCATGTGGTTTGTTGTAAGTGCTGTCCTTTCTTTCCCATCAAAAGGAATGTCTTACATAGAGATTTATACAAATGGGCTGCACAGCAAATTGGAACAAACCTTTGCAGGCCAAATATTTAGCTCTTTACCTGTAAAGAGACACCAGATCAAATCTAAAGTTTACAGCCTAGGAAGGTCACTGGAGCACTCTGCCCCTATAAAGCTACACGTAGACCTACCCTATTTTAGCCTTGCGCATAGAAGGCTGCAATGCAAACACTAATGCATTCCCCGGCTGCTGATGGATTTTATGACCTTTGCTTTCTGTCTCGCATCTTCTGCTTCTCTAACTCATGGCAAAAGCTGCACCTCCATCTCTCAGCTACAAAAGACAAGGGGTGATGTGTTCACAAGCCAGTGAGGCTGGAGCTGTCAGAACTGACGCCAGCATTGACTGTGTCATTCTGCAGAGGGCACTTCTTACTCCTCTGGTCAGTCACCAGACCATGGTGTGCACAGTTTCACCGCTGTCATGCTGAATATTTTAAACGACTGTTTTTTTGCCAAGTCAGAACACATTCACAAACAGAGAGATCATCTCAGGACAAAGCCTGTCCAGGAAAAAGCCTGTTTCTATTTTGGCACTGCAGCTTGGAGCAAGAGGGTACAGATCCCAGGACTGTCACAGCTGGAGTCTGTTTATAGAGCAGGTTTAAAACACAGACTTAGCTAACGTCTGAATTTCCTAAAGCACTGCTAGTTTATTCCCCCCAGACAGGAATTTCATCAGATGAGGTCTGTAACATCTGACTAGTTTGCCAACCACACTCTCAAAGCCCACAGGTGATACTTTGGGGAGATCAGAAGACAAGCAGACCTAAGAGACCGCTATGAAGCATCCTCCCTAAGAAATTCTCATTAGCATCCATCTGTATGAATTATGGAGTTAATCCTCCCTACTCTCATAAGTAATCCTATGTATTTGCACAGCAATTCAGATAAGACGCTACTCCACTAGATGCTATACAAATATGGAACAAAACGCTACGGCACATCACAGATGGGATCTGTGTTCCTGCACAGGTTTCCTGTTATCCCATGAGTCCTTTGCTGGAAGTGGCTGGCATGCGCACTGCCACACTGCGACACCCTTGGGAGGGATGATCGCATTTGGGTAAAGGAAATAAATAATGGAAAGGAGACATATCCCACAACTGACAAGGTGGGACGAGGTATAAAACGATGGTCCGGAAAGAGATCAGGCAGGAGTCCTGTGGTGTTAAATTCAAAGTACCTGAGAACAAGATAAGCGAGAGACGGCGAAGCAGATGGAAGAAGTTTGGAGCCTGGGACCTGTGCAGTCCTTTGCCTTACAGCCCTGTGCACTCAGAGGCCTCAGATTTCTTCTCAACTTGTTTCAGTTCATCAAAATACACAGGAACACATGAGCAGCCGCAATACACATGACACAACTATACGTCAAAACATGAAAGCTGGAACGGAAGAGTGAAAGGTTGTATTTGGACCTGCACAATACTTGTCCAAGGCAAACTGAATTATCACCAGTTATAAAGGAAAGACTCCTACACTGTTTAAGTACCCAGTTCCAAAACTAATAGCATATGCACTCTCCCATCTGCAAGTTGCCCGGACCGAACAGGCTCAGCTCTCCAAGCAGCGTGCTGAGGGCTGCCTGCAGCCCTGGCCGCGGCGGGGGGCTCTGCAGAGAAGCTTTCATGTGACCGGCAGCAGGTGCTGCCCACGGGACAGACCACAGGTGGGAGCCGAGTGCCCAAAAGAGAGGGCGGGTTAACACTTCCCGACCCTCCCGCACACACGCCCTGCCTTTAAAAGTAAGAAGGGCTACTCACAACAAACATCTTTACTAGCAGACCTGGTCACGCAAATAAGTACAGGTCCATATCTAGGACTGCCAGTTGGGGGGGGATACAGCTCTTGAAGAACAACATCTTTGATCAAAACAGCACTGTCCGGAGATTCTGAGCTAGAGGCATCGAGCTATATTAAAGATTAATGTTAGAATTTGAAGTGTAAATTAATCTCACTATTGGCTATACTGGGTTAGAAATGGAATTAATTTCTCATCACATGAAAGGGGCTTGAGCACTGGGATTTTTAGTGTTTCCCACCAAAGGACAGTAGTTTTACATTATTTAAGTCAGTTAGGATAAGCCTGGCTCCTCTCTAGCCTAGCTTACTGGCACTTCACAATGCAAACATGCATCCTGTACCAGTTGGGCTACAGAGACTTGAAGGAACACGGCATGGAAATGTTCTGACAATAATGAACTCCGCTCTTAGTGGCTCTTGCCAACCAGCAGTCACGCCACGAAGCTTGACAGCCTTCTCTACTGCACTGAAATCCACTATTTCCTTACTCCCCATCTGCTTCTTTTCCAGTTTCATCTGGAAAAACCTGGACATTTTTCCTTTCTGCTCCTTTATTAATACTGTAATACCATCCTACAGGCAAGCTGCCCAACATACTTGAAAATGTGCTCTGAAAGTCACTGGTGACACAACGTACAAGAGGAACACAAATCAAACACATCAACACTTTCGTTTTAGCTGCTGCTCTGCTTGCCCTCCTGTGCCCAGCACTATTCCAGGCCAGCACTCCAAGGACTTCTCAGTGATCCCAGCGAAACAGTGACGTAGTGGGAAACTTTACACTGGGAGAAAGGGAAAAGCACAACCTGCCCCAGACCTATTTCTGAGGGTGGCACCAAAGGTTAAATCAAGCTCGGTGGGAGGTGTCACCCCACAGCCACAAGCCTTCTCTCACCTCCCAAGATGAGGGAATGCTAATCTGACATTCAGGAGGGGCAACAGGAATGAAAGGTAACACCAGCCACCCACAAACTGAACAGCTGAATAACCTCCATATTGGGAAGGAAACCGAGACATTTCTGTAGCGAGAAAGGATCGATTCAGCGATCTATGAAGTTGTTCAGAGGAAGAATGGGGTATGTAGCTTATGAGCAGGGGGGACTCTGGGAAGTTCTGCATGGATAGCCCAGGAAAGACTCACATCCATCGCTTCAGTCTCACAGTATTTTTCTCACTTTGGCTCTTGCCAGCACTAACTCATCCAGGACATTCTCTCTACCCACAAAGCTGATCGAGCATACCCTCCTGCCAGCCTGCGAGCGTCAGCAGCCAGCCTGCACCCGTGCCAACGCACACAGCTGCCATCTCTCCTACCTCCCCCACAAGCCAGTGTCTCCGCTGCTCCCAGGCTAGCTCCCCAACAGCACACAGCCTCGCAGATCGGGATGCAGACTGTCGTCTGTTACGCTCTTCCCACGTCTTTAAAGCAGGAAGATCCAAAGCTTTGATCCCATTCCTACTTTGCTACTGATGTTGGAGGGCAAAGCCTACACCACAGCTTACTGCAGCGAGGCTGAGTTGCCCTGTTTTTCAGTCAGTAAAACAGCGTTCCCTCCACTGGTGGTAGATCCACTAAAAGCCTCATTTACAGTAGCAATACTACTACCCACCACCCGCTGCCTTCAAGGCTTAAAAAAGACCTGTCCTTCAACTAAGCCCCACGAAGCAGCGGAGGAAGGACTGTCCTCAACAGCCCAACGGGAACACCAAATCGGAGGAGGTGAGAGCTGGTGAACTAACTGTCTTCCCACTTCACAACAGCAGGAAACTTTCCCTTCAAGAAAACAGCAGTGAAGGTATGCCAAGAGCCAGGATGCTTTGGAAATACTGCCTCAACTGTCTCCTCCGAGCTTGGAAAAGTGCTTTGCAAGAGCATTAATCGGATGATGTAACTCTAGTGTAGGCCTCAGCAGAATCAGCCCTGTATACTACACCAAAGGAGACGAATGAACCTGGAGTTTTAAAGGTCCGCTTTTGTTCTCAAAAATCCAACAGACATTTTCTCTACAACATAGCAGGATGGGGCTATAAATCAAATATACTCTACAATCCATATACTGAACACGTAGGCTGCTGAGGCTGTACTTGCATAAATGGGTGACAGCTTTGTAAAATGAACATACAAAATAATACAGTGAATAACAAGGCAAAAACACTGGCAGTCCAGGTGCCCCTGCTGCTCACTGGAGTGGAGGAGCTCACCGCCACGTTTTTATTGTCAGGTGGCACCCACGCACGAGCCCTGAGCCTAGAGCACCGAAGGCAGAATTGGTGACACGTGGTAAAATTTTGAGTCACACCGCGACAAAGAAAAACGGTGTCGCACCCTGATACGAAATAATGATAGAGCCGGTCAGAAACTCTTCAACAAAACCGTTCTGTGGATGTTTAGAAAACGCTGGTAGTTCAAAAAAATATTTGTACGGTGGGGCCATTGTGAAAAGTGGTTCAGAACTGTCATAATGTGAATCCTGGGCAATTATTTTTAAGAAGTGTATTTTGAGAATTGGATTTAGAAACTAAAGTCATTTTAATCTAATTTTTAAAAAAGGGAGCAGTACAACAAGTAGCCTGAAGTTATCAAACAACCCAGAGTTAACGTTACATCAAAGACACTGCCATTTTAATCTTATGCTCTCTATTGGTAGGGAGGAAAAAGTTTTAATTGTAAAGTTGAAAGATTTGATGGAAAAGGAAAGATCCTTTTCAGGTCTAAAATCATCCCATCCAGGTCTAATTTTAATAATGCAGCATGCTCCAGTAAACAAAATTAAACAAATCATGCAAATATAAACTAGCTTCCTCCTCATTTTCCAGGTTACTCAGTCACTCACTGCATTCTGGTATTTTTATACTACTGAAAAAATAATAGTTAAAAAAAACCCTTCTCAACATACAGCTGTATCTTCTGAACTGATGAGAATTCAGACACCGAGTAATTCATAAAGCAATTTTTCAGGACTACGTGCAAATTTGAGCGCCATATCCATTTACAGTTATGCCAGCTACTGCTCTGGGTTAAAAGAATTCAGTGACCTGGAGGAGCTATGTTTAAATAACCTACAGTAATAATTCTGCCGCGAAAAACCTTCAACAGCCATCTTCCTGCAGCTCAGATAGGACCTATTACTTACGAGGTCCGGCCTAAGCAGTCCTGCAAACTCTTCATCTGGAGGCATGGCTTTGCCACCCTGAATGGCACTGCAGCTGTAGTCTCACCTGCCCCTAAAAGGAGACCTTCACACTCTGAAGAGTCTACTCGAGGCAAAATGTTGTACAGTAGAAATAGGCCTCTGGGAGCAGGAACAGCAAGGGAATCAAGAATAGGAAGCTTCTCCTTTTGAGAAAGGAATTGGATCTCTGAAAGTACCCAGACCAAGTAGAGGTTGCAGATGGTGGCTGAAGAGCTTGGGGAAAAAGGAAGGGCTACCTGGTTCAGAAGGATGAGGGTAGATCTTTGGGACTCAGAGGAAGGTAGAGGTTTCTGGGCTTAGTAGAAAGAGTCAGGGAAAACAGAAGGAAAAAAACAGATTTTAAGCCAGTGGGACAAATGACACAAACGGCACAAACACGTGACAATAAATGGCTGCTGGTCCCTGACTTTGTGGCTGGCAATTTAACACCCCACCTAAACAATAATGGAGGCAAAACCTAGCACAGAAGTAATCCCTCATCACAGAGTATCTGGTGATTGCAGAAGGAAAACCACTCAACAGCCAGGGTAAGTAGGAAACTATGCACCACAAAAAAAATATCTGGATTTCCAAGTGAACCATCCATGTGAAAATTCATTCCTTGTCTCTAAGCATTATCTACAATATTAATGTAATTCTTAACAAGTCTTCATCTAACCTGCTCTTAGAGGTTTCCATTGCTGCAAGTTCTACCTCTGATCCAATGTCTTCAGCTGAAGAACTGAACCTGAGGTAGGGGTGAACCTGTATGTGGTGGCTACAGCTTGTCCATTGTGAGCTTGAACTGAGAAAGATGATCAGATTTCTAGAACAAAGTTGTAAAACAGAGAATTCATCAAACCAGTATGATCCTTTACTTACATGAGAGTGAGATCCTGAAATGAAAAAGTGTCATTTGACCTTTAAGTGCATCCTAGGGATTCTCCACTGAGTTAGCAAAAGTCCCAGAAAAGTGTGTGGTGGTGTAGTTATCAGGTACATATTCTTTGAGCACACTTGCTCAAGCAGACATCAACAAGGACCTAGGGGTGTCCTCATGCCTCCATCTTGTTAAGACATTCCTAATCCTATGGCATAGTTCATACCAGAAAATTCAGCAGTGTGTTGCACGGCTCAGCCCCTTATTTGCTACTAGTTATGGGAATGCTGTCTCGTACTGCAGTATCCACTGAAACCTGCCTCCGTTTCATGAGTGGTTCCTGTCAAGTGTATTTCAAAGTCATGATTAACTACTTTAAGAATACCTCATTTTACAGCAAGGGAAGCAAGGGTGCATCACCTCTGGTGCTAAATTGGAGATCAGACCTGCAGTAGCAGAAGACACCTCCTAAAACCCTGATGACCACTGTGAGACTTATCTTGCATGGGGAACTTTGATTCCCAGGGAGCTACTACTCAAAGAGTGAGTAACAACTTCCAAGGCAAGTGCAGTGGCTGCAGTCTGAGTGTTAGTTCCCGTGCTAAGACAAGAGTGCCTCACACTGCTCCCAGCTCCCCGGGTTATCATGAAAGGAAGCTGATGTTTGCACGACAAGAACAACATGGGGTCACTCTCTTAGAGGAGAGCTGGGCTTCTGGATTTTAACTCGGCCACTGGCCTCTTTGCTTGACTGCTTTGCGTCTGTTTCCTGGCAAGGCTGACCTCCTTCTTAAAGCGTGCTGAGACTTACTCATGAGAAGTACTGCAGAAGCACTAGTGGTTGCAGCGGGCCTATCGTTTCAATTTATCCACATGAAATAGGCAAGTACTTGAGTCCCTGTAGGAATTAATCTGTTTTGTCCATAAAGTACATTGTGATTCGACAGTGGTCTAATTATCAGATTCCTTGGCTTTTTAAGGAGTGAGGAGAGGATATATCCTTCTTTGGACCAGCTGATATAGAAAACTCGGGCAAGCTTTCAAGTACATGATCCCATTATATTCTTAGACCCACAGAACTTAAATAACAGAATTAAATACATATAGAGTCTTTTCACCCAGAAAGTCCCTAGCATATCTTCTCCATACACGGATGAAGAGGACAGAGATGGAAAAGATCACCAATGAGGTACTCCGTTTCCGTAAGCCAGTCCTCACCTTTCAAGTGTTTTCACATTTCTTCAGAGAACACTTCCCATAATCTGAATCCGAGCTCTGACCAAGCTCAGCACACAAGTGGCATTTAACAAACCACTTCAATTATGACTCTTGGGCCACTTAATTACTGGCCGTTCCTTCTTTGTAAATCGCCCTGAGTATCTGTGTCCCTTGCTTCACAAGCAATGCTTTCAATCACATGAACCTCTGAGATCTCAAGCACCATGAGTAGCAATGCTTGTTTTGACTGCAAGAAGAAAACAAGTGTTTACAAAAAGACATAAAACAAAGTAAACAGTGGAAGTTGGATGAGAAAGAACCACAAAAGTAATTATTTGAGAAATGCTATCAGAAATGTCATTTACCTGTCCTGTTATAGTAGAATAATCAAGGAATATGCTAAGGTGTCCCATGTTCTTACTGGGTAGTGATAATTTTTTTAAGATGGATCTAGCTGCGAATTACTGTTTTTTAAGTAGAAACTAGAAGTCCCAGGTGAGATGACAGATGAGATCGGCGAAGGCACTGCAGTCCTTGCTTGAAAAAGCTGACGTCTTACACTGACAGGATGAACAAGAGACAAGGAGAACAGTTGCAGCACGATGACGTGACTGGCGCCAGGTAACTCAGATCAGCACGCAGCTGGGAACAGATGCCTTGTGTCTTTGCCTAACCCTTTATTCTATTTCCTCTTCAAATTTATCACTACTACTTCTTTCCCACTGAGTCATCAACTGAAGGAGATTAGATAAACTCCTTAGCCACTGAAAAAACTCTGGTACTCAAGTCCCTCCTTGAAGTAACACTGTTTTCTGCACGGAGTATCTAAGTACATAATACCAACAGATTTTTTATCCATTTACCCCAGATCGTACTTCAGTCTTCCCTGCAAAGCCTACAGTCCTAGCCTATCAGAATATGCCCCTTGATGATAAAAACTTCACCTGAGAAATCTAGTTTGTATAAAACAGTGGGAACAAGGTTTTCATCACACCAAATATGTAATTTGATACTGTCAATGTACGGGAACCTATACAGATCCTTAATCAGATCTGGCACTGTGTAATCTGTGCTGGGAACATACTGAACGTCTATTTGAATAAAGTCATTCCCTTAGCAGCATTATTTTTTGCTAACAAATCAGATGATATATGCATGGCAAATTTCCCCTGAAGTGGCAGGACTAAGAGTGAACCTGTTCTTGATAAAATGCAAACAGTTTAGAACAGCATTTCAACTGCTTACAAAAACTCTCTGCAGAGATGCACTGCCCCTCATGACTACATACACAAGTTTCCTTCCGCCCTTACCCAAAATGGACAGCCAAGACTTAAGAGATCCATAGCACTGACAGCCTTTCCAGACCTTCCCTAAATAATGCCAAGAAAGAGCTAAGGGTAGCAGTAGAGGACCACATTGTGGCAGACCCATGAGTGGACGCAGGCCCTACCACCACCTACGCTTTTCCTAGTCTTGGCTCTGGTCCAGGCCTGTTTTGTTAACCATCAGCAAGTTGCTTCAGCTCGGTAAGTAACATTTCTGTGAACAGGGGATAATGACAGACCACTGTCCAGGGACTACTTACGCAAGCGCTACGTCTAAGCAACGTTATGTACGAGGCAAACGATTCAATACAGCGACCAACTAGGAGGCTGACAGAACCACGGATAGAATCTGTACGGGTTACGTTTTCTGACACAAAGTGGTAACCAAGATAGTTCCATACCGCATTTTATGTCATCTCTATAGCCTTGGCAATCTTCTTCCTCTCAAATATAATCCAACTATGACTGTCCTGTGAGGCTGGCTTGTGTGCTAGCGCAACAGATCCAGCAACGTTCACTGAAGTGGGAGAGCTCACAACAAAGTAGGAGTGAAACTACAGGCTTCTCCTTTACTCCCCCCCTCCAAAGAACGAGCGCTAACCCTTCAGATTTGCAATTCAATGTAGTTCAATCTATTTGCTGTAGTTCAATTTATCCAGTGTAGTTCAGTAACTAACCGCAGGTTTTCGTGAGCACATTGATCAATATGAGCAACAGTGAACACTGCACTTGATGAGGATTCACAAACTCGGAAGGCTACAGACACACAGTTTTAATGAGTTATACAGTGCAACTTTTGATTGATTGCCACGGTGAAAGCCTCAGCAGTATCCTGCTTGCACAAGTTGTCTTTCCTGTCCTCAATCATTGCCTAGATTTCATGCTTGCACCCAACAAAACAGTAACCAAATCCCTCTAGTAAGCCCACTGCTCTCTCAATCTTTATGGAAATCCACAATAGGACGTTCATCTAAATCCCTCCCTCCCCTTGTCACCGTAGTCAAATGGATGTTGTTTCAAGAACACTGCTTATCTGCACAGGTCACAGTAATCTCACCGGCAGAAACAAGAGTAGGTTTTACTACAACCTTTTTACTACAACCTCTATTGGTCACTATTGGCATATTGCAGTCATTTACTGCACAAGGACTGACTTCGCTGCCCATTCTGAAGGCCCAATTACAACACAGCTTCACAGTCAAAGACAAATCCGTGATCATTTTCACCATTTAACTTCATAGCCCTTTTCTTTACCTTCCAATTTAGGCTTAGTTTCTTCCACCCATTCCCAGGTCTTTCCCCATTTATCATGGGAAAAATTATGCTGCCCAGTATGCCAAGTATGCCAAGAACTACTAAACTCCCACCTCTGTGGGAACAGGCTCTGGGCTTCTCTTACCACAGAGTACCTTGAGTGACCCAGTGCTCCTCGTGCCTGCAATTTCCCCAGTAACCTCGTTCCAACCTCACACCACCAGAGGCAAATTGCCTCCTCCAGCCTCATGAAAGAGAACCTTCCAAAGCGTTTCTGCCACACATTAGTACCAGACTTCCTCATTCAGTTTTCACTCACTTCGTACTTGGAGCTCCCCTTGCTTTACACTAACCGTTCCACTGCCTTTACGATCCCTGGTCCAGAGCACACTGCTCACAGGCCTGGCCTAGAGCTTTGTCGCTACCCTCCTGCGCATTCAGCTGCCTAATGACTCTCTGCCACTCCTGCACTCCGCAACAGCCTTTCCCAGGAACAAACATCACACTCAAGCGTGAGTGCAGACCTTCACGCTTGATGCTTGACTTCCAGCTCCTGTGGGCCACCTCCAAGGTGCACAGCACTTCACTCTCTCCTAACCATGGTTCTGTATTTCTATACCACTAGCTACATGATATGCAGGGGACGAGGGACAGGACCGCCAGGTTGGAGCTTTTGGAAGATACTAAGTGCATGTTGCACATCCAGGGACATAGCATGACAACACAAAGCCCTGCATGGTGAGGTTGGCAATTAGTACAAGTCTAAAGCAGGTAAATTTAGTGTGGTCCACAGTCAGTGTGCTCAAAGCAGCTCCTCCAGCAAGCTATCCTGATTAAGCACACAGATAGCCTTTCGCACGGCTCTTCAAAGCCCATACACTTGGTGGTGTACCAAGTAGGGAAGATTCCTTTTACTGATGTGCACCATATGGATCCAGGACCACAAGTCCACATCACCCTTTTACCAGTCCTTGACCCATACCGTACATCCGCACACTTTTGCGGATCAGAGTTCCCAAGCATTATTTTTCTCCCCACTCCCTTATTCACTAGGAATTCACCAGTTAGCTACCGTCATTTCAGCACAGAACTTTAAATCCACATCGTAAATCATGTTCTTCTAAATGAAGCAAGACTTTTGTCTAGCTTCAAAGACAGACTAGAAACATCTGAACCTATTCCTTCCACTGTACCCCCTTGGATATTCCAGCAGGTAACCTTTCCAGCTTTATTACAGCTCAATCCCATAGGTTACTTCTAGAAAGCCAATTCAGAACTGGAGTGTGGGTATACATTCGCTAACTGCAGACAGAGCAGGGGCACCTTGTTGTGGAGGAAGAGAGGGAAGAGGGAGGGTATGTACTGCACTTTTCCCCACAGAATTGCACATGCTTGTTTTCAGCAAGACTGCCTCACAACAATCAACAGGTTAACACGTCAGAATTAAAGCCGTCTACTACAAGGCACCTTTGCTAAGTTCAGAAGCACAAGTGTGAGATCAAGCCCTTAACATTAAGTGGCTGAGGAATCAAGTGTGAGTTAATCAAAATTTAATTATGTTGTTACAGCCAAACTTGGTACCCCTAAGGAAAAAGATAAAAATGAGGAGGTTGTCTCCTCATCCATCCCACATCTGCTTTATTAGCTTCCCTAGAAAACTTGTACCAAGTCTCCAACATTGTGGGGCACAGGTTATTTTAGGGTTGCTACAGCTATAACCCTAAGCCTAGCTGCCATTTATAATCACGCTGATGTGTACCACACTAGATTCACCTGCTTCCAGAGTTGCACGTGAGTGAGACTATTTGGGCTACAGACCTTGTAAACCAGAAGAGTGACGCTTCACAAATGAGTAGACTGTGCAGTTCAACTTTTTTATTTTAATAAAACCAAGAATATGCACAGCACATGCAGTGCTAGCATCTAAACTAATACAATAAGCAGTTCTAAACCTACAGTGACTTGAAGTTCAATTTTTACATTCAGCAAGTTTAAATCCATTCTTGCATATTGTTTTGAATCCTTGTATCTGAACTGAAAATATTGCTGGCTGATAAAACTTGCTAAAATGCACAAGTCACTGATTATGCCAATACAACAAAGATAACCACATGTTTGAGGATTGCAATGTGCCAGACATTCACTGAAAAAAAAAAAAACACACAACTAAACAAACCTCACGCAACAAACATCTGAGAATCTGGACACTTCACATCAGTGTTTCGAAGTGTTTCATTAATATCTTAAGACAAGTGTATCAAAACCTTGGCATGTTTAATTTTAAGTTGCCAATTTTTGTTTTACTATCAGAAAGTTATGGCTACACTGCCAATGCCGGGTCTGCTTAATTTGACTTAAGAGTTTAATATGACTTAAACATTAAAAGCTCACACTACCCCGAAATATATAATTTCACGCATACGGTGACATTCAACATTCAAGTGCCAGTGTTTTTGTACTGTCTTTTGGTCAAGTTTCTTTAAACTTTCAAAGAATCACTTTTAGGCTTACAAAAATAAATATTTGTCAAAAATGTTCAATAAATATTACACAAAACTAGCAGCAAAAAGTATCTAGAAATCTGTCGTGTGCAAATAGTTTTCTTCCCAGCTATCATTCCCATGGTCCCAAATAAGTTTTAGATTCTATTTCCTTCTCCTTAAACAAGCTGCGTTCAATCTCCAAGAGACAAAATAAGATTGGAAGTTAAGGACACGCACACAAGACATATATAAAATTCTCTGAATGTGCAATAAAAGAAGTATTTTTGTAAAAAGTTATGGGCAAAATGTACAAGGGCCTAAACCTAGACTTGAAATAGCACCATAACAAATGACCTCAATACTGTCAAGTGCACCTACTTAATAAAAGTTTTAGAACAAGGCACAATACACTTGAAAAAATCTATTGCACTTTAGGAGATTTTTGCCATTTTCCTATGCCACTGTAGATTAGTTGTTAACTGCTCTGGCCACAAAGTCAGCACAGAAATTCCGAGTGGCAGAGGCATTTTTCTGATGGACAATACTTATCTTTGGCCAGATTTAGCATAAACAGACTATAAATACAATGGAAACCTATGCAACTAAAACTGACTAAAACTGCACTTTAATAGCAGAATTGAAACCTTGTGCAGTTTATGTACATTTCCAACCTCTGTGATCTCAGGTTTGTTTGTTACTCTTCTGGAGCCATTTTACAAAGTCTACAGTAAGCCAGTTTAACATCTCCACGCAGCTTGAACAGAGTAATGTGAATCTGCATTAAAATAAAGCCTGCTGCATAATTCTTCCTGTTCATACCCTCTTGACCAAAAAACATCAACACTAGCATGCGTTATTAGACCAAAAATTCAGTCAGGCCCTTAAGGAGGACCAATCACTGCCATGGTCAGCCATTCTACCATTTCAATTTCATATGGCAGGCATTTTTAAAAAGTCTAAATAGATGAAGTCTCCTAAAAACTATTTCAAGTTATCAGACCTTTAAACGTTCCCTGTAATGTTCTGCCCACATTTGGCTAGCTCACATTAATGATCTGCCTAAATATTGAAAAAGGAATTGCTGTATTTACTTGCATTAACTTCAAAAACAGTGCTTTTAATGTATGCATGTATCCATACATCATCTCATCATGACTGGAATGGCTTATTAAAGGCTATCAGGTTCTAAGTACCTATCCAGGATAGAGTGAGCAAATCAGAACTTTAACTTAGTACAGTTTTGCCACATTAGAAACTAATTGCATTGATATGCTTCAAGATGTTTTATTTTTCAAATCTGCAAATACCAAAAGCCCTAATGCAGGCTACCGCATAAGTTTTTCTTTGTAATATTATGGATGAATCAGTGATTCCTGTTTAAGTTGTATCACACCTGTGTGCCAAGGTTTGATTTTAGCCCAAGTTCAGTAATTTTATTTTGTCAAAACAATTGATATCTTGAGCATTACTGAGCCAACAGGACATCAAAATAAAAGTTGTCTAAAGTTAAAGGCACAGTACATTAACAAACAAATGATCCTCAGTCACAAAATCATAAATGCAGTTTCTGGGTGGGGATGGGTGGGAGGGGAGTTAATCCTGACTACAGCAATAGAGTCTTCAAAACCACCTTC
>VZTL01023386.1:0-37700 GCA_013400535.1 Scopus umbretta | reverse complement strand
TGTAGCTGGCTCTGTAAAATTTTAGTTGTAATCAATCTGCAGGACAGAAAACCTTTGGAGTGCCAAAGACACAGTGTAATGGAGAAGTGTGGCTTTTAGGTAAGAATGTGCAGTAAGATATGAAGAGTTATTTAAAGAACAGCATAGCTTTCAGATTTGAGTATTACTGTCTTGCAGCATAAAGACCTTTTCTGGTACCAGTTTTGAATGGCATGAGACCACAAGTTCAATTCCTTGTTGGTTTCAGTAGACATGCAAGCCTGGAGTGTGCCTGGAGCAAGTTACTATACCAACAAAGAAAGTTGCTATTCAAACTGAATGTTGAAATGTCATTTTGCTGCAAGTTATCCTTAATAAATTCTAACATCTCCCTGGTAAATGTTTTGTAGTGTTTGTCAGCATGGTAGGGTTTTTTTTTTAAAGTTTCTTTCCTACCCAAATATTGACTCTCTTGGATATTAAGTGACTGCTATCGTTCCAGGGTTGAAAAGGGCTTTTGCTATTGCAGTCCACTGAATATGTCATACACTTCACCTGCGTAGATCTGCCAGGAAATAGCTAATATTGACATACTGGCATGCTGACAATGAACTGTCAAAAATGTCATGAATTCTAAAGAGAAAAACCTATGCTTAATCTATGGTGGACGTGTTTGGCCATGATTTAAGTGTTCAGTTTGCAAATAAGGCATGCCATTTAAAAATCAAAATCTGTCACTTCATATCTTTAGGAAATGGTCACAAAACATATGCAGTAGCTTTTTAAACCATACTTTTGATGTGCCAAAACTGTGCCACAGATGTTGTGACCATCCTGAAATTGTGTGTATATGAAAGCTATACAAGAGAAAGTTGCACAGAAGAGGTGAACATTCAGTCTAAAAGGTGAAAAAATCTATTTCTG
Source organism: Scopus umbretta (assembly GCA_013400535.1). Taxonomy (NCBI): domain Eukaryota; kingdom Metazoa; phylum Chordata; class Aves; order Pelecaniformes; family Scopidae; genus Scopus; species Scopus umbretta. The sequence continues at coordinate 36,797 of VZTL01023386.1, read as the reverse complement.
GAAAAAAGTTTATCAAGATGAGATTTAACATAAGGACAAAACAACAATTCCAGTCCAGACTGTGATTTGTGATGCTTATTAACGCAAATTCATTATAACATTTAAGATGCTTTGTGACAGGACTGCAATTTCAGTGTATAGTACTAGTCCTAGGAAGAAGGGTCCCCCTCCTGCCTGCCTTCCTTTCAGCTGTGAGGTTTTTACCTGCATACTGGGGTCTCATTTTCCTATCTGGTTCTTTGTTAGCTTTTACTTTAACTTCTTTTTGTAAATTACATTTACACCTGGTACAGAATTAGTTCTTGTACACTTAAAATCCAGTGAATGTATTAAACAGGTTTTGGAATGAAATGCTCTTCAATTTTAATTATATCAGATTTCAAATATTGGACCAATTTCTTCTCCCGTGAGTAGTTCCAACTAAAGTCAATACAAATATTTTATGAATTATGTGGCAGGATTTGCCCTATCTTTTATAAATAATCCTAAAAACCCAGTATTTATCTAGTACTTCTTCTGTGAAAATGCAGTTTAGAACATGGACTGTGTAGTGACTTATCTGTAGTGTTCTAAAAGAATGACAGAAAAGGAAATACCAAGTAATTTAGCTAAATCATTTACTCCTAAGTATATTTTAAAAGAAACAAATATTAATAAAAGTAAAAATGCAAAAAATATATACATATTCAAATATATGTCTAATGTTCATTATATTGGATATTTTTTGTCATCATATTTTTAAATTAATTACTGAATATCCATGTGACAGCAAGTTGGGGTTTTTTCAGCGTTTCAGGCTGAAAGATATGAAAAATGCTTTTGAAATGTCTTGTTGACCTAATTAAAAACAAAAGTAGGAATAAACAACTTGCCCTACCTCCAAGTCTCTTTGGTTTCCAAAGTCTTTTTTTTTCTGAGACTTTTGCTGCATGCATACTTTGTACAGTACCTAGGACAATGAGGCCTTTGAGCACAACATTATTTATGTAAATACAAACAATTATTCCTAGCAGGGTGCCTAAAATTTTATCCACATTCTCTATCATAGGGTGTATTGTAGAGGCCTATCTCATATTTCATGGTAGTTGTCTCAGGAACAGAATAACCTTTTTAATCATGAAAACGTATTAACACCAGACTCTGCTGAAAAAGGACTTGTTCATTTAGAGTACCATGGAGATGAAAGCTAAATAGTGAATATGAACATTTTCAGACCAAGATAAAACCTTAAGAAATATCTATCAAGTATTTTTTTCTTGCACAAATACATTCCTAAATTAAATCTCTAAGGTTTTTTTAAGTGTTCATTCAGGAATACACAAGTCATGATGCCATCATCAATAGAATGCTAAATGTAAGTAAAACTGATACCTTGTAGAGTATTCTTCCATGAATAGATGTTTTATGTCTGCTTTGTTATATTAAGGAAAAAATCTCTTCTGTCAGTTATGAACAACCTCAGGAGACACACCATGGTGCTTCAGAATAGCTCTACCCCACAGAGGCAGCCTGGCCCCGGGACAGAGGTCTCTGTGGGGGAAACACCACACATAAGCACTTCGCAAATTCACACCCTCCTTCCAACTGCATCAAGGTCTACATACAACTTCTCACAAGGCTGTTTGGTGCAAATGTCCTGCAGTGTGTAAATATTGTTGTCCTCATCTTATCTCCAGTGTTAACAGCTCAGCAGGGAAACTCCTGCTGCTGCTTATGTCTGTGCAAATTGTCTCTCATAAAACCATCTCATAAGAGACTTAGGCAAATGTCCAGTTTCTGTAATGGTGATGTTTGTTTATTTGTAATTAATTAGCCTGAGATCTGGCTCAATGATTTTGAACCTGGTTTAGCAGGTAGCTCTAGCAAGAGGAATGAGGTCACCTTGTCTCTCATACCTTGGGAGATCCTAGCGCATACATCCCAGCCTGGAGTCACAGCCCAAAGCTGCTGTGTGAGCATTCCTTCAGGGTGCCAGTAGGCATAATTTCAATAACACAAGCAAAACACGATATGCTTAAGGAATTATATGCAATTTTACAGCTGTAGTCTGGTCTCCTGGAGATGCTTAGGGATCTCCAGCAAAGGAGCTGGGTGTGGTGTCTGCTCCCTTCCACTCTGCTTCCAGAGGAAATGCCCTCAAGTACCAACTGTGGCCCACTGACCTTTTTGGAATAATGTTTCAGCCCTCAGGTTGAAAAGGATGGACATTGCTGCATTAAGCAGACTGGAAAATTCAAATCTACATTGTATCTCTTGAGGAAAATAAGACGATTGACGTAATTTATAGCGTTTAAGATGCTCTGTTATGAAATAATATCTTGTCAGTCACATTGAAAAGGGCAGTGGAAGCAGAAGCCAAAACATATGAAAAAGTATTACTGGGCAGCAGTTTTTTTCACAGTACTGTTTGAGCAATAAGCACAGAGTTGTTCCAGGCAGTGGTTTGTAAGAAAATTCAAGATAAATTAAATAATATTGTATACTTAGATGGATTATCATCTCCTATAGCTTTTTAAGAAATAGATTTTAATTTCCAAGTACAACAGTGAGAACCTCAAAAAAAATTGGTAACAGTGGGGTTTTTCTGGTTTTACACTAATACAACTGAAATCAGAACCTATTTATTACAACTTAAGTTACAGTCTAAAATGTGAAACATATGTTCTAGGCTGTATAAATTATTTTATATCTCTTAAGTAGTTGCTGGACTCTCACTTCTCATTCCTCTCAGATACTGAAAGTCCCTCTGCTGTATTTTTATTTTTCACCTCCTTAAGTTTTTACAGCCAATTCCCACATCTTCTGCAGCTTTTTTGGATATTCTTTTATAAACTACTTAGCCACTGAAGCAAAGACTGCAACAAAAGTTTCCCACCTCTCTGATAAATATTCTTTGGACCATGCTGCAGAGTCATTTTCTCTGTCTTTCTCTGCCTTGGTGAATATTTTAGCATTGTTTTTATGCTGTGGAGTTGCTCCATATGGAGAGATGAAGACTAAACCACCCAGGACACTCCGTCCTAATGATGATGACACAGTGGACTCAGGGGCATCCAGGGACACATGCAGAGTCCCGTGCTTTCTGCAGGGGGGAGAGGGTATCTTGCTACCGCTGCTCTCCTGGGTAACAGTTATGCAGATGCCAAATTGTGCCTTTGGTTTCTATTCATGGAGATGCCCTAAATGGAAATATTTAAGAAATGTCCATTTTTATTAGATGCTGTTTTCCCTTTTTTGAAACCTTTGTCATTTTTTCTTCTGGCCAGTCCTATGCAGAAAAACTCACTCATGTTCATTAAGACTTAGGATGTCACCAGAGTGCAGTTTTCTGTGAATAAACAGCTGTTCAGGGGAAGAAAAATACCCAGCTCTAAAATGAACAAAGTTCTTAAGACCATTTGCTTTCAAAATGATCAACGCAAGTGCCATTGTATACTGAAACGTCACAGGCACTTAACTTTTATGGAGCAGTTACTGACTGGTCACTTGACATTAATGCCAAGGTCAGTTAAAACTAACCAAAGTCCAGATCAACATATATTTGATATGAGAAACTTGGCAGGATTTTATCACAATTTTCTATCAAGGCCTATTTTCAGACAGGCCAATCACAGTTTTTAGTGTCTGTATTCTTTTACCTGTTATCTTTTCATTATACCTTGCCCATTTCCATGTTTCTGACTAAATGTCAGTTCCTACAGCTGAAATTTAACTTGAATTGTTAAATGTATTCATTCTACCAGAGCTTTGAATATGACTTTATGATTACTTCTTGGAATATAGCTTGCATCGGTAGGACGTAATAAATTAGTCTAATCATATGGTGAGTACTTACTTCATCCTGTGTTTGTTCCTGCCAGGAACTGAAATTGTCTCTGTAATTGTATGCAAATCCCTTCACCAGAATAATCAAAGGAAACCTATGTGTAGCCCATCCTCCACAAGAGAAGCATAAAAGTAACCTAACTTTTAATTCTACTTAAATGAAAGGTTGTATGTTCATATGTAAAATGTAGATACAAAATAGAAGAATTTAAAGGCATATGAGTACCAGATAGTTTGCTAATATTGCAGACTGCTTTTAGTCCTGCTTTTTTACATATGCACAATGCTATGTTAAAAGTGTTCATGGCATTGAACCTGAGAAATAATAATATTGGGATTTTTCATTTTAAACATGCGGGAATTTCTTCTTCCCTGAAAATACACGAGATAGATGGTAAGAGGTTTTATGGATTGCCTTCAGAGAGTGCCTGTTTCCCTCCACTGCCTGCAGGAGACTGGAGTAACTAGCTCAGACTTAGCCATCGAACTTTCAGTTGAGATAAGTTCTCCTGTAATTCTCTTACTCCAAGGCATGTTTTATATATTGGCCTCAAATCATTCTGATTTGCTTCTTTGAACTCTGTCAAATATTTTAGCATTAATTTTTTAAATGTGAACACAAAGAAGAGATTTAGTCATGTAGGAGTAGTCCAGTGTCCTGTATGAAGATTATATCCTTCTAGCCTTTCTCTTCCCTGTTTCTCTGTTCCAGCATCTAGATGTTATGTTAGCTGTCTTAATCACAGCATTGCTGGAAAAGATCAGTTCTGCATATCTATAACTGTGACAGCAATGTTTGTGAAGACACACAAAGAAGGCCAGGTTATTAGGTGCCTTTTGCCCCGTCAGTTCTTTTCAAAGGAGGGGGGACAAGAGGGAGAAGACGGTAGAAGGAGCTGAAACAATCTCTATTTGTTCATTTGCCTCCTTTAAAAAATCTGTCACTTCTTTGCATGCTGTTTTGCACAGATTCGTAGAAAGTATTTACATGTATACATTCACATATATGTATTTATTTGTATGTACATATATATGTATGCTTGTAATGTCTTGAAGCATTTAGAAGAACTTATTAAAATGTTTTCTCTTTTTTTTTTTTCTTGTAGGATTTTGTTCTTTTTAAGAAACTCAAATTCTAAGCTGTTTTCAGAATTTAGTTGAGATTGATACATACAGTGCCTCAGCTGAAGTGCCTGGGAAGTGCAAGGTTATTCAATGTCATTACACTTCAATAAAAGCCACTATATGAAACCTTCAGATGTTTCCCAAATTGTTGCTCCAGTCCAAAAAGAAAGAACCACATCTTAATTCTGGTCTACATCATAAGAGCTACGAGTTAGTTTTAGGAACTGAAAGAAAATCATAGGTCTTTAGGCTCATCTCCAGTTGTTAGTTGCTTGTTGCAGGGGACTCAATCAACTTCTAATAAATTTGTGGTCTGTGTGTCAGTTTAAAGGAAATAGTAAGACTTAATTCAGACTTGTTTCAATCAAAAGGTAACCATACTATAATCATAGCATCAAATTTTTAAAGCTTCTCTTCCCAGGATATGTTACATTTTTCTGAAAAAGTTAAATAGTTGAGAATGTAGATTTCAAAAAGATCTTAACACAACTGAAATTTCAAATCAGAAATAATGTGCCTGGAATCTACAATTAGAATTTATAGAAGGAGTAAGGTCCTATAAATTATCTGCTGTGTAGCCACCTATAAATATGGACATGGCCACATGTGCATAGAGAATGCTTCTTGCAGTGTGAATGCCTGTTGTTTCAGTCTGAAGATTGTTCTTGCATTTTTCTCTCCCGTGTGTATTAGAAACAACACTGCGCTAATGCCAATAGGCAGAGATTGTCAGATATTTTATAGTAAAAGACTAGTTTTCTAACAAACCCCTATAGAAAGGAGGCATAAATTCTGACATCGAGATCCTCATTTAGTACCACAGTCAAGTTCTGTCCTAGGGCACGGGTATCTTATGCATGGACTGAGGCAGATGCCTTGTGGGGAAAAATGGTATGGGGCAATATAATTAAAGACAGCACCATAATACATAATTAGAATACATTAAGGTACTACTAATTTTAAGATATACCAGCTCTTGAGTGGTTTAGCTTGCAGTCTTTAATATTCTTTGACATGGTTCTTTTGGATGTTGTTTACACAAAGGTCTATGTACAGTTGTATACTGTCACAGGGCAAACGAAATCCTATTAAATTGAGACTAGAGAGGTAAGTTGTTGGGAAGCTAGCAATTTCTGGAAAATAGCTTTGCATCAGTTAAGATATTGAGTAAGAAAGATAATTTATTAGTATCAACATTACACACTATGGGTTTCAGTGAAATGAAGAATTTTGGCTTTAAGGCACTGTGCTAAAGAGGAAAAGTTTAAGCTATAATGTATACAAGCAAGGAATATTTACAACTAAGCTAGATGTTTGGCAAATTAATAGTAATAATGGAAGAACAAAGAAAAAAGGTAATAAGTTAAATATTTGAACATAATGTATTTTCTTCCAAAATAAGTTCATTTTCCCATTTTCTCTCTTTTTTAAAAAATACTGATACACATTAGCCCTAAAGATATACCCAAGATTACATACCAGATAACTGGATTTTCAGGAAGACTATGTAGCTCATATAGTTTAAAATGCTAGTCTGACACCTGCTATTTTTTTCCTCTCTTTTTTTTTTCCACTCAGTTGTTTAATTGGTGTTTTTTTAACGTAATAGTTTGAGAGGTTCTGATAACAGTGTAATTACATACAGTTTCTGATTTAGCATTCAAAGTTCTGTAGTAAGAATTTGCTGAAATTTGCTAAGAATATTGTGGCTTCAGTGCTTCTTGTAAACTTCAGAAGAACCAAAGACTTCTCACCTGACCCAGTTCTACCTGAACCCTTTGGCATAGCTAAATAATAGATAAATAAAAGCAAAGAAAATATAAAATGCTAACAAGGTACCTAAATGTACTTTTGGCATATATCTGTAAGTATTCTTGGATGTATTCATCTCTGTGCATGCTTGTCATAAGAAAGGTTACTGGACTTTGACAGTAGTTTGAAGGCATTTAGTAAAGTGGGAAGGGTAATGGTATCTGAGAACTGTAAAAGCACAAGCAAAACTATCAGACTGCCTTCAAAACCAGGGCTTTTCTTCAGTCCCTCTCAAGTTTCCACTTGTCTTTATCACTTGGCATTTTGATGAGACACATCAGTGTATTTCATATGAACATTACAGACTCTGAAATGCAAAGGGGAAAACTCTTGCTGCAGAGTGGGTGTAGCCCAAATGGGGCCTGACATAGCCTGAATCTTTGATCATGAATTCCCACTGTAGAGTAAGCCAAACCTCCTCCCATATGCTCACTGAAAGCACATAACCTACACACCGTTGTTTCGCTTAAGACTCTTTTTTTAAAAAGGTCATGGTTGCAATACATTGACAGCATTTGCTTGTAGCTTTATGTCCTTCTCGGGCAAGAAGGATTATTAAATACTGCAGGTGAAGTTGCACAGGTACCAGTGTCTACAGGATTAAGGGAGAGAAGGACAGAAAGACTGACGATGAATCACTGCTAGAGCTTACTTTGGAGGTGTCTCATAACTCTGAGAAAATACTCAAGTTCATATGTCTCAGGGAGGCAAGAAACATAATCTCAGATCATAAAGGTAATTTCCTTTATCATCAAATATTCTGAAAACTTTGAAGCAAAATAGAGAATCAGGAGAGTGCTATGCTGGCTCCATTATTTCCTCAGTTTTGTTTCAGAACCATCTGTAATAAAATNCCCAGCTCCTTGTGCCCCTGGCAGAGCATGGGAAGCTGAAAAGTCCTTGACTAGTGTAAACACTACTGAGCAACAACTGAAACGTCAGTGTGTTATCAGCATTGTTCTCATACTAAATCCAAAACACAGCACTATGCCAGCTACTAGGAAGAAAATGAACTCTATCCCAGCTGAAACCAGGACAATCCTTGGAAATATTCAGGAAACATTTGGGGTGAGGTTGGACAGGGCTCTGAGCAACCTGATTATTTGAAGATGTCCCTGCTCATTGCAGGGGGGTTGGACTAGATGACCTTTAAAGGTTCTTTCCAACCCAAACTATTCTATGATTCCATCAAAATTATCCTGGTCATTGATAGTATAGGTGACTTAATTCACAACTGGCATCATAATAGATATGCTTGAAAGTATGTAGAATTTGGAAAGCTAAGGAAACCCAAGGATGGATTTTTCAGGAACAGATCATGTGAGATAAAGCAAATTTCCTTCTATTACAAAGTAACAGGTTTTGTAGACATTGGGAAAAAAATAGGTGTCTCATTTTAGTAGGATTTTTTACACAGTTTGCATGAAATTTTGCTAAATGAGGTAAAGAAATTTTGTCTTGATGAAATTTCTATGTAAAATACTGGTCACACACTTGAACTCAGAAAGAAGCATATGAGGTTCACTGTCGAATAAGGAAGTATTAAGTAGTGGTCCCTTCTGCTTGCAATTTTTCCCAGTATCTTTGTTAATGACTCGGATGAAGAAATATAGAATAAATTTGTTAAACTTGTGGATGATAAAAAATTGAAAGAACTGTATGTACTTTGGAATAAGTTTTTAAAATACATCACATTTTCACCAATGCACTTCAGGAAAGACTTGGATCAATCGCAACATACAGAGGAAAGCAAGGAAAATTGTCAGAATCTAGACCAAAACATGTTCCGCAAGGAAAACCTGAAAGAATCATGTTTCAGCAAGAGAAGTGCAGACAGAAAAAAAGGAAACAGCAGTCTTCAGTTTGTAAAGGATTGCTTTAAAGAAGAAAGGAAAAAACTCTTCTCCAGGTCTACTAGATAGGACAAGAATGAGTGGCTTTAAATTGCGCCAGGGGAGACTTAGGTTAGACTTTAGGAAACACCTAATGACAAGGGTAATTAAGCAATGAATATATTACCAAGGAAGTTACAGAATCCTCTTTAGAGATTTTTAAGGACAAAGAAAGATACCTGTCTAGAATGATTTAAATATAATTTCTCTGCCTCGGGGGATGGAGGGATAGAGAGGAATAGATGGGATTATTTCTTGAGCTCCTTGTCTTATTTTCCAATCTATGTGTCATTCCCGTGAATTAGACCCAAGAAGGACTCAGAACACACCTGTAGTTTTAGCTTTCACTCTGATGTCTAAATTGACCAGTTTGTGTGTACTTTTGGTTGAACGTTCTGGCTCCAACTCCAAATGCAGGGAAAATTGGGCGTGCAAATGAGTTATCATATGTCAAAAGTTACATGATCAAGCTTAGAAATCTTACTGGTTGTGTACGAGTTCTGGAAGCTGTATGCTGGCAAAAAATTAAAACAAAACCATATGTTAATAAAAAGGTATTAATCATAATGAGGAAAACTAAAATACACTTGAGTTTGAGTGTAGTTACTGGTTGAATGTACAATCATGCATCACTCACACTGTAAATTTCTTGTATGGTTTTCATTACTGTCTTATCTGGATTCATCTCGCCAAGATTTGGGTAGATAAATAGTAGGTAGTTTCACTAAGCCTCATGTCCAGACTCCTTCAGTATTCATTGGCAAAAGAGAAAAGCACCTCTGAGATAGATATCTAAGACAAAAAAAAATGCTTTTTTATGGGATATGTGTCTCTCCTTTGAAAGCTTGGATGATTAACTCCGACAACTACTTTATAGACAGCTAGAGTTAAGTGACATGAATCCAATCCTGAATGTCAAATGTATTGGCTTATCTGTACCAAATAATATGATCATTTATTCTTCACTTCAGCTGTGTGTTGGATTTATAACAAATTTATTTCTAATGCTAATCCCAATACGAATTCCAGTAGGTGGAAGTAGCTTTCATAAAATAGCTCCAGCATTTCAGTGTCTGAGGCTGTTGGGATCATAGCTAATCTTGGGAATGGGATCAGTTCCTGTTTAAAAGTTAATTGGACTGGGAAGAAAAGAAAATGAATTCGCATTTCAGTAATGTGCAGTATATGATGCCCATCTTTGGAAAAGACCCATGTTCATCAGAGATATTTTCTACTTCTTGGGCTGTAACAGAAATATAATGCATTTGCTGTTTCCAAGTAATTAACCTGTTAACTTGAGTCATTCAGTATTGTCAGTGTGCTAGCTGGGGTAAAATACAGTCATTGAATCCTCTTCATCACAGAAAATTAATAACAAGTTACTTCCTGCACAGTAGTTCCAAAATAAGAATTATTACTGGGGGTGCTACTGTTTGGAGCAAGCAGCCACTTTGCTATCTGTCTCCTGGCAAGACCATCAGGAATGATTGCATGCACTTAGAGGGGCGGGGGAAACAGTTTCCCAGAATGAAAAGGCTGCTGGAAGATGAAAGTTATTGAAATTTAATTATAACACTGTAACTGATCACTGAAATATTTCTGGTGAAAGCAAGCAAGCTTGAAAGAAAGCAAGCAAGCAAGAAGAAAAAGAAAAAAAGGGAAAGAAAGAAAATTAAACAAGCCAACCATGTGCATTTCAGCAGAAAAATAAGTCCAGTAAATACTCCTCTGATCTCTTTAGTTTATTCTGAACACACTGAAGAGATTTAGAGATCAGATTTTACTTTTCATTTAAATGGTAATAAATGAAATTAAGTTATTGACTGCTGAAATGAAATTGGATAGGGGAAAGCCTTGCTCGTACAGCAGAAGACAAATAAAAAACCCTGAAATGGCACTGAACTTTTAAAATCAAAACAATCACTCATGATTTCAGCTACTTGGGTGGTTGCGTATAGGCTCCAGTTACAGCAATGTTGCACTGACTAGGAGGAATCTTGGACTCCCAAACCCCTGCACTTACAATGTATTCTTAAATGCCAAAATTGCTCAAGTGTTTTACACCCTTTGGCCTCTGGAAGATATGTTAGTCTCTCTGAAGAAGTACTAATCTCCCTCTAAACACATATAAGACCAGGTGCACATCTGGCATTGTTTTTCAGTGACTGATGCATTTTGCAGTGGAAAAATACCTATGGAGTGTGGAATGAAGAAATCAGGGATAAAAAAAAATCTGAGATTTTGTTTGTAAGGTACTTAGCTGTAGTATCAACCCCAATACATAGATTTTCTGCAGTAGGCATCTCCAGCTCTGATTTTACAGGAAAATAATAGAGTAACTCTTCATTTTCATGTTTTGTTTGGTTGTTTTTTTCCTCAACATGATGATTGTGTGGTATCTTTTTGGAAAAAAAATAGCAGTATGTTAGATCATCACAATTCCAACTGACTAGAGAACAGAAAAGCAAGGAGAGAAGGGATCAAGAAAATAAAATCTTTGCAGAATTTCCCTGCCTCTGGTTTAGTTCTAGTATATTGAGGTGGAATTGGTATTACTGGTCCTTAAGCAGTTGTCAGTAGTGTCTACACTGAGCAATGACCTACAAAAAATCATTGGCAGACTTCTCATCTCAGTTCATTTGAGGAAAATTCCCCAGAATCATAGTCCCATAAAGAGGAGACAGAAGCCGTTCTTGCATATAGAGTCCTTGCGTTTGGGAAGGAAGTCATCTGGGTTTCCAGGCAGTTGTATTAGTGTTTTATCTTGTTCATAGATTTGCTAATTTAAAAAAAAAAAAAACAACAAAAAACCCCCACACAGAACAAAAAACAAACAAACAAACAAAGACAACAAAAAAAAACCCCAACCCCCACCACCACAAAAACACAAAACAAAAAACCCCCACAAAACTCTGGGAAGGTTGAATTAGTTGGTGAGGAACACTTGTGAGAACTTACTTACCTTGCTTTTATTTATTGACATAGTCCTAAACATTTCCTTAAATAATGTTGTTTTGAAAAACATTGATTGTGTAGCTCAGCTGATATGATTTAGCCTGGGTTGTTTTAGTTTGCTCTCATGCAACAAATAATATTCCACAATACATGGGACGGAATGTATTCCAGAAAATGAATCATTCATATGTTTGTAGCATAACTGAGGATAAACAGCAGATAACCAGAAAATAAATACCTTTTAGACAACAACTGTAAGATTCATGTCTGCTGTCTTCACTTGGGCAAACATCTTTCTGAAGTTTAAGAATTTTATCTGAATAGAGATGCTGTACTTGGTTTCTGAGAATTACCCCAGGTTAGTTTCAGGGTTTTTGCCTTATAAAATGTTTAGAGCACTATCTAAAACTATTTTTTCTCCCTGTTAGCTGTAGCCAATTATTTTGGAAAAATCAGCATTCTCCTCAGCATGTCTAATTTTTATGCCAACTGAGCCTATGAATGCCTTTATTCATTCTGGGTAAACTCCACCCTTGTTGGTCTGTTATATTAAAAAGTGTTCCTGCACACTGAATAGATGATTATGCCACTGATTACTTGCACAGGGATTCTGAACTCTTCTGATGGAGGTGTTGCACCATATCCAGTTACTACCATTTAGCTGTATTATGCTGTCTGTGAAAGACATGCTAACATGAAAACCCACATCTGAGTGCCAGCTACTGACAAGAAGCTACAGAAGCTTCAAATGCCTAAATGAAGGCAGTTGCTAATGAAATGTGGCAAGTTAAACCTTGATCCAAGGTAGAAGAAAAGCTTTCCTGTGTTTGTCTGATATTTGCCATGCTTTGTGCTGGGATAAATTCCCAGTTTGATCACAACACATCTTAGTAAAGTTGTCCAAGCAAAATAAGAAAGGAATGAGGAGATGTCAATTGCTGTTTCAAACACCATTCATGCTGAATCAAAGAAAATGTTAATTTGTGTCAGGAAGCTGAATTAAGTAAATGTTGACTGCCTTTGTAGCAAAGATCAAGTCAAAGTTACAGTGTAAATCAAGCAGGAACCCCTGTAACACTGGAGTGGTTTTAATATATGTCTATATATGGAAATGAATAGGAAATGAAGCAAGAAATACAATGTTTGGGAAAGAATCTCGTCATGATTTGCAGAGATAATTACAGGCAAAAAGGAGATTGAATATAGCAACAGGAAAAGCAGAATAATTATGCAGCAATTAACAGGAAAGCTGTACGGTTCTTTGAAAAAAATAACAGTCATCAGGTTAAAAATATATGCTGAGTACAGAAATGTTTTAATACTAAATACATCAAGTATCTGAATTCACTTCCTAAGATAAAATACTGTTTCATAAAATAAATGTCTCATACGATAAAATATGTTATGCATTTTATGTGTTCATTATAAATGTTTGTATTTTTATCTTAAATATGTCATCTGAATTGGAGAAAAAACTACTAAATGTTCATTTCTGAGTGTGGGTACATACTGTCATAATAATAGTAAGATACAGATTTTAAGTTAATATTTCAAGGACTGCAAATGTCAGTAGAAAAGTATCTACTTCTAGATTTGCAAGAAAGTCAGTTTCTCATGTGTCCCAAATTCTTCATATTCTCATAAAACTATTGTCTACTTTTCTTTTACTGGAAGCAAACCTGGGGTTTGGTGGGTTTGTAGGTCTTCTGATAATTAGTTAGCAACAGCATACTCAAAAGCACTTTCTAAAATGTAGCTTACAAAGGTTCCTCTTATAATCTGTGGGAATGTCCGATAGTGCTTTTTATGGGGATCTGTCATGCAGTGGCATGTTCAGGTGCATTAAAATGACAGCTGGGGGTCACTGTACTCAGGCATGGGACCTTCTTGTTGAAAAGAGAAAGGAACCACCACTGAGTAGCTGCATCACTAGGGATAGTTTTCAAGAGGTGAGATCTTTCATTTAAAGCTAGTGGGGAAGAGTCAGCCAGGTGATGAGTAAAAAGCCATGATATTTTGTGTTGTGATTCTAGACAGGGGGACCTTCTCTGAATTGTCTCATTTGTATCAGTATGTTATTGACAAACATATCTGTCCTTGCTGTCTTTCTTAAACATTAACTCTGGGTCCGAGGTATGCAATCTTCATTGCTTTAAACAAATTCACCATTTAGTCTAGATATGAGATGGAAGAATACATGCTTCCTACTTCAGGAATTGGTCAGACAAGTCAAGGCTAGACTTGCAAGCTGTCCTAAGATATGTCACAAGCTCCTCTCCTGCCTCTGTAGTGCACATCCCCAGTGAGAAAAAATTAGGAGAGGGAAGGAGGTGAAGGGCTGGTGGGCCAGGGCACACCGAGACTGCGGGCAGGGAGCCTGCTCTGTGGGTTCAGGTGGAGTCCTCAGAGAGGATGCTGCCTTTCCCTTCTGTGAATGGGCTCAAAGACGACAAAGGGTGCATCAAATACTGGTAATGATAAAGAGCGATAATCCTGCCAGTAGTAATAATTAATGCTTCTATGCTGCTCTTCATTCATTGACCCCTAATCACTTTGCATACATTGGTTAAAGCTATATAGGGTCTCTGAAATAGATCAATATCATTTCTATTCACACATCTGTACTGGCATATATGTAAGTATAAATAAATGAAAACATGAATTCCTATTAAGAAGCATTAAAAACTGCGTGGATTAAATGTTGACAGAAAAAAACCCAACAACAAAAAAAGCAAAGCATTTGAATGTCTACCATACTGCTTTTGTTGTATACAAATACTTCTGGCGAATGAGTAGGCTCAGATTTTTTCTTTGGTGTGTCATGAAATGCCTGGATATAGAAACCTGTACAAAACCAATCTGAGAAGCTGAATACCTGACTGGAAGAGTTCGTGTGTATAAATCATGTGACGATTATCCATAATGCTGAGCATAATTCCAAGGAGTCTCATCACAGCGACTGTAATTTTCATTAATTGCATACTGTGCGCTGATCATGGCTAGCAGCATAGGTAGGGATACAAACAGTCTCTTATTCCCTTCCCTGCAGGAGCAAATATTAAGAGACATAATAGTGATTAAGGCCAATTCCTATTCAAAAAATGCAATGATTGTGTTACTAGCGTATTGTATCCTTTTCTTTTAGGTTATTCAATACTTCAAGCTATTATGGAAAAAGCGGGACAAAATAGCTGGCAAGTCAGTGCCATCTGCGTGGAGAATTTTAATGATGCCAGCTACAGGCGGCTTTTAGAAGACCTGGACCGAAGGCAAGAAAAGAAATTTGTAATAGACTGTGAAATAGAGAGGCTTCAGAATCTCTTAGAACAGGTAATACCTGCTTTTAATGTCACTGTAAGCACTTTACTGAAACTCCAAATGAGATACCATTGTGCATTGTGTTTTGTTTATTTTCTCTACGGAAATGAGATTCCTTGCTCTTTTTGTTTTTCTTCATGGGCCTATATTTTTACATCCACTTGCCTACTCCGTTTTCTTTTCCTATGAAATTCTTGTCGTAACAGCCAGCACATCAGTGCAGTGAGCCTCCCCTTTCCCACTCAGCGGGTCTGTGGGTGAAGGGTGCCAGCAGTCAGGGCAGCTGCACATCTGGCCCCGCATCCCAGCACCTCCATGCCTGATACATCTGGCATCAGGGTCTTCAGGCTGGCGGAACAACATGGTGTAGCTTAATTACCAAGATGCCCTCAGTCTGTACATTCATGGTAATAAAGCTCAGTTTTGTTTCAGGAAAGAGCAGCTTATTTGAATCCAGTATTAACTTTCTATTCACCATATATATTTCTAGCCATAAAATGCTTTAAAATTATTATTACACATATTTAAACTGATAGTTTTATTACCTTAGCGGAGTGTTTATGAACATGAAGAACAGTAGAATAAAGGTGCTATTGAACTGGGAAGGAAGGTCAGGTTCTTCCATCAGTTATTCACTGAAAGCTGCTATTACATAAATAAAATACTGGGCCAGACAGACTGGCTTGCACTGGGGAGTACCTATACCAGTGTGTAAAGTGAATATAAAATCCTGCTGCTCTGATGTGGCAAATCTATCTCCATATACTGCTTATGTATGAGTTCTTTCTTAAATGATGGGAAAAAAAATAATGCTTTGAAAGGACCATTTTGTCAAATGATGGGAAAATAACTTAGGGTTAACTATCTGCTTCTCGCATGATCCCACGCCTTATGCTGATGTCGTGCTGTGGTGCAAGTGCACAGTTCGGTACCTGCTGCTGCTGCTGCAGCAATTGCAGGGAATGAATGCCATCTGCTGGTGGTAGATCCTCTGCCGCCACACTGCTCCCCTTTCCTAGCACATTAGAGAATTTTGAAGATTTTGTTGCAAAAAAGTTCATGATTCATCTGCTACTGAAGTCACAGAAATATGAAATGTCACTTGTGATACAGAAATGCACAAAATAGTACTCATAGAAATATATAATGTGTCAATTTTGCTTTCACTGGCAGAAGATAAAGAAGGAAACTGAGAATTAATAGTATGGCTGATTTAACAAGGACTTTTTATATGACTGTTGCCAAGAGAAGAATAGATGATGCCATATTGCTATAGATATTCATTTGACCTTTTTTTTTGATTCTGAATGCCATTATGTTTTAACACATGTTTTCTATAGCTTATAATGAAATCCTCCCCAGTTCAGCCTATGTTGTAGTAAAACAGAACACCCATCTGCGGGTCTTTTAAAATACGTTTAGAAAAATAATTTCTTTCTCAGCTCTGTGTATGTGTGCATGTATATGTACCTGATTTCTTTTACATGGCATGCAAATGTGACTTAGAAAAAGTATGCTCTATTGCCATAAGTCTTGAAGTACGCCCACCATCCTGCAAAGGTGTATCTACTGAGCATCCACTCAGTTTCAAAGCAAAATTGTCATCCAGTACACGTTTGGATCTCAGTGATCTCACGTGTGCATTTTATTTGCTTCCAGGAGCTGCTACGCGTTTTCCTTCCAGACTGGCACCTGCATAGTCAGTTCTTTTTTAGGAATATAACCTGTGCTCGTTGTTCAGATCATGCACAACTGAATTGGATATTGATTTTAATGTGATTAGGTTTTGACCTCCTCTGACTTCATACACGTCTGAATTTTACATGCCTAAAATAGATACTTAATGCAGGCATGGTAAGTCATAAAAATGTAGTGCCTGGCCTCAACAAAGTGAATCAGATGTGATGAGTTTGGCTGACACCTCTACAGGGCAAGTTCTAAAGCTAATTGAGTCCTCTTTCCATTAACTGCACTGGGAGAGTTGCGGGTAGGAGTTAACACATAACTTGCAACATATGTGTATCTTGGCCAGTCATACAAGCACGTGTAGGAAGTGATATTGATCTGGCTACTGTCTAATTTTGGGTGGGATTAATTTTACCCAGGAAATGAGCTCTTCTGTACTTGTGCTGGTGTTTATTCACACCTAAGTGTAAAGCCTTTGCCCATGAATCTATGCTAATGAAGGGAGATAAATTGGCTTTTCGGCATGTGGGTTTTTTCTTTTCTCAGTAGTGACCGCCCATGTGTATATAATTATATATATATGTTTACATTTGACCTAATTAAATTGTATTAATTTATTTCAGAATATTTATGTAATTTTTCGAGATCATGTGTATTGTCTTCTTCCTCAACATGCCTGGAGATCCTCTCCATCCTTCCAGAGGAAGGTCACTGTACAAGCAGGCATTATAGCCAGCCTAGACAAAGTATGCAGAAGAGCTGCAGCTTTACTCTCCATTGTGAAGGTCCTGGTCTTCCTAGACAGGCTGACCTGCAAGCAGGCCTGGGGTGCTGGTTTGGGCTTCCAAAATGAAAGCACTTTGCCTTCAGAGATCAAGTGCTGCTTAAGGATGAGCAGTCAGAAACAGTCTTGGACACAAAAACATTTGGTCTGCCAAAAATGGGACTGAAGCAAAATGAGTCTAGCCCAATGTAGAAAATGCAAAATAACAGCCATTTTAAAATATCAGCCGTTGACTTTTTCCCTTTGCGTGAAGTCTTTAATAACCTGTAACAGACAAGTAAGGTGGCTTCACAAATGGACTAAAAGTTGGCGTGCTCTTCCCTGCATACACAGAGGAATTGATTAAGCTTCAGTGACTCTAATTAACTCAACTTCTTTCCTGCCTAGTTCTTCCGTAATTGAGAGCCTAAGTTGTGACTATACTGTAATACTTTGCAATGTACAAGTAAATGTTCTGCAGAACATTTAGGAAAAGTAATTAAATCTCAGTAATGAGACCATAACTCAAAGTGCTTTGCCCTTAAATCTATGCTAATGAAGGGAGAGTAACTGGCTTGTGGGCTTGTGGGTTTCTTCTCAAGTGATTGCCCATATACATACACATTCACACTTCTCATGACTGTGGACATCAAGCAATGAAGACTTTTTTGCTGGCTGTGTTCAGAAAGTGAGCTCATGCACTCCTTCCCTGCCCATACCTGGTGCTCACTTACCTGACCTGGTGTCTTCTGCTCGCTGTCCTCTCCCAGCTGCCCAGCTGCAAAAATCAGCACCTTGCTGTTTCCTCACTTCTTGTGCAACTTTAATCTACCATTTTCTATTCCCTTTTGTCTCCTGTGTTCTTCTTAGTTCATTAGTTTTTCTCATTTATTTTCTCCTCTCCATGTGCCTTGGTGTGTGTAGCAACTGCCTCCACACTCCATACCTGAGGCTTGTCTTCAGGGAAAATTTGTCTTCTGGAATGCAGTAATTCCAGACTCCCCCACGCATAACCCAGGATGTGCATTTTTCATCATATGATCTTCTTGTCAGGTTTTTATGTTGCTGTGGTAAGGTTGATGTTTTGGGTAAAGGCCAAACCTGCACAGCTTCTAAGGGTGAAGAATAGAAAGATGAAGTTTCATTTTCCGATTTCCATTCTAGAAAGGGAGAGTAGGGCCAGCATTAAATTCAGCAGGTGCATTCAGCCTGCATACAACTATTTATATCCAATTTGTGTGGACTGCCCACTACTGTCTTAGCCTCAGAATAGGTTTCATATCTTACCTCTCAAGGCTATGCCAAGACATACATGGTTTTCTTAATAAAGCTATGCTCGTCTTTGGTCATGCTCACCACACAAGACCTCACAGTCTCCAGTAGCACCTGGAGATAGTTGGGGATGACTGGCAATGTTTTGCTTGATTTCTGTATTGGTGCCAATTGGCATGGCTCNTAACTTCCTGACACAGTTGGTGAATGAGCCAACTAAGGAATGTGCCCTGCTGGGACCTGTTGTTTGCAAACAGAGAAGGACTTGTAGGTGATGTGATGGTTGGAAGCCATCTTGGGTATAGCGATCATGAAACGATAGAGTTTTCAGTTCATGGAGAAGTTAGGAGAGGGGTCAGCAGAACAGCTTCCTTAGACTTCTGGAGGTCAGACTGTTTCCATAGACTGGAGGTATTTAAAAGACATGTAGATGTGGTGCATAGGGCCATGGTTTAGTGGTGGACTTGGTAGTGTTACGTTAACCGTTGGACTCGATCTTTCCGACCTAAGTAATTCTATGATTCAAAGCCCTGTTTAAGTACAGCAGTGGAGCAAGACATCAGTTTCTGCAGGGTCGCAGAATTGTTGCTTCAATTCATCAGTAAGACAAACAATGTCTTCAGTTTATCTGAGTCAGTAGATTTCCACCTACTCTTGAGAATTTGCTGAAACTTAAGTGTACCAAGATAATTTTAGCTCTCTTCTAGACTTTATTCTCATGACGGTGAAAGAATGTCCTACCTCCTTAATGTCTTAAAACAGCCATAACCAAGAAAACCTTCTTTCTACCTGAGTGAAACTCATCTTCTACACTCCTGTCAGACCTTATCATTCTGCAATCCCAGGCTCTGAAAGACAAACCACAAACATCAAGACTTTTGTCATAAGTATTTTCTTTAGTTGCCCACTTTAAGTGGGGCACATGATTTCCCTTTGGGGAGGGTAAGCAGGTCCTGACCCATTTCAATTTACCAATGTAGACCTGGTGTGTGGCTGGGGGTGGTGTGTCTCTGAGTGTGGACTGCTCACTCACTGTGGCCTCTCAGGGCAGCCTTGGCAGCGCTGGTGCTTTGGGCAGCTCTGCACAAGGGGATGCAATGCTTGGCATGACCACTGCTGCTCACCCCCAGAAATAACCCCCAAACTGTGTGTTTCAGTGCTGCACAGGAGCAGCAAAAGCAGTAAAATGAAGATGGAAGGTATCCCTGCCCATGGCAGGGGGGTTGGAACTAGGTGATTTTTAATGTCCTTTCCAACTTAAACCATTCTGTGATTCTATGATTTTATGAAGATCTATTTCATGTCAGCTTTACCCAGAACTTCCAGAAGTGTGTTTCCATTTTGGGGAAAGCACATCTACTCTTAACAGCTATGGAGGACTCTTTATGGTTAACAGAATGTTTTCTAGAATGTCATAAGTGATCTCACTAAATATGATGAAGTGTTTCCCCAGTTTACTTACCTGGCCCTTTGTTTCAGCTGTTCATATACAGCTGTAATAAAAATATGCCACATGTTTTTAATTAAAAAATAAACTATCATAGTCTTTATTTGTACTGCATAAATGACAAGAAACAGAGGCAAAGCCCCGTTTTCCTGCATGCATGAAATTACAGATTGGTTTTTTACCATTACCTTTCCAGCTTACTGGGAAAAGATGGAAAAAAGGAGTTAAAGCAAAGACACAGAAAGATAAAATGACATCTCCACAGTTTCATATAACAGATATAGCTTATGTAGCAGAATGCATTTCTAGTGATTCATATTCTTCTGTCAAGGACCGTTATGTCCTTGTTTATCCACAACCCTTTTCTCTGTGAACCACGACACTTTCAGCAGGTGGTCTTTTAAAAGCACAAAATTATTCTGTTTGAATCAAGGGATGAAAGTCAGTGAGAGAGATGGAAAATTCTCTGCTTGTGTGTCTCTTTTTTCCAAGTTGTGTTTCCAAAGTGCTCCCCTGAATTTAATATGAAGAACTTTCTGCTTAAGATGCAATGAATGCTTGAAACACATTGTAACGTTGTGATTTCCATTTCCTACCAACTAATCCACTAATATCGGCAGCAAGCAGTACAGCAGCTGAATAGTCCAGGTCAAAGTACTCATTTACTGTATATGGCACAGCAATAATCAGGACCATGTGTTTCTCTCAGTTTTCACTTTTTCACAGGCATTTTTCTTCTTTTCTTACTCCTTTTCATTTTATTTTTCTTCCTGTGTTTTAAAATAGTGTATCTATTTGCATTTCTGGCTTATGAACCTAAAATCAGAAGCATAAGGATAAAGGGTGTATCTACCAAAATTAGAAAACCATTACTTTATTCTTATTATATATTTACTGAATTTCTATTTGAAATACAGAATTCATGTCTTAAAATAAATATGCCTACAAAAGAAATGTGTTTTTATTTATTACTGAGAAATTACTGTCTATTTAAGCTGAACTTAGGAAACCCCAAGTCAGGCTTCCTAGTTTAACAATTTTTTTTTCTTCTCATATTATTTTATTCTCATTAGTATTTATTCATTGCTTAATTTGCATCAATACAATCTGAAGCAAGCCAGAAGCTACATGTAGCAGAAAAGAACAGTGTTTAGAGTTACTAAAATGGTAAGAAGTGAGGACTGATACCCCCTTGTTTTTTGTGGGCACCATAAAAATCTTCTTCCCAAAAATGTACTGAGCAAGCAAGAAATAACACTTACTAGAGCTAATGAGGAAACAGGTGCAAGTTGACTGACCAGGTAGTACTCATGGGCTGACTGGTAGCTCTCAGACAGGAGGTGTAGTGTCTGGGTGCTTCTTATCTCTGTGGTAGCAAAAACATATGGGTCTCTGTTCTTCACCCAGCAGTCAGTATTAATAAGGACTGTACAGGCTTAATGTCTTAGATGTCCTAGATGTCTGAGATGATGTCTTAGAGGCATTGTCGACCTTTCAATATAGCTGAAATTGGTGAATGTGTTAAAAAATATTTTACTGGAAAATTGATAGATAAACCCACAGACAACTCAGTAGCACAAATATGATTTCCTTAGGAAAGGAGACTAAAAATATGTAGCAAAACACATTTAAGAAAGTGTTGTATCACTCTCTTCTAAGTTTTACTTGCATTTAGTTAGTTGGAATAATTCACCTTCAGTAAAACCATGTCATAGATTTCTGTTGATATTTCTTTGTTTGATAACTTTCAAGCAAGAGAGAAGTGCAATAAAATGATGAAATTGTGGTCAGATTTGAAGAATAACACAGAAAATAATTTTGGAGATTTCAGTGAAAACATATGTTCAACCATCATATTTGCTCTTTTTACTTCTTCAGACGCTAATAACACTTATTACTAGAGAAGCAGACTGTCATTTGCTCAGCCATAGCTGATCTCACAGCTATTACTTATACTTTGTTCAGTGCTCAGAAATGTGTTCAGATATACAATGAAGTCAATGCTCCACATAGATTTTACAATTAAGCTGAAAAGTGTAAGGTAAGAATCATTTAGATCGTGATGGATAGTTTTGTTAACTGTAAATACTTTAGCCCTTTTCTTTTGACCTTGCACTGTTTTTTTCTTTTTGCCGTTAATCTGTATCAAAAGGACATTTAAAATTATGTAAGGAAGCTTTCACAAGCATGAAATGCTGAAGTTGGAAGTTAACAGTTATGGTCTCCCATTTCTTTTTCTGCCAGAATTCTCACTGTCAGCACATATTAAACACTGCAGAGCAAATAAGGTACAGAAAAAAGACTGGGAGTTCTCAAGACTCAGAGTTCTGAGATTTGTTTTTAGTCAGATTTTGGACCCAGTTTTGAAATTCAGGCTGTGAAGTACTGACATGAGCAGCTCTGTTCTACAAACAGAATAGCAGAATAATGGGGATTGGAAGTGACCTCTGAAGGTCATCTGGACACTCCCACTGCTCAAGGGGGCAAGCTTAGATAAGGTTACTTATCCAGTCAAATTTTGAACACTTCCAAGGATAGAGATCCCACAACCCCTTTATGTTCTGTTTCAGTACTTGACTACCTTATGTTAAAAAAAATAAATAAATAAAATAAAATTCCTCATATCTTGCTGGAATTTCTTGTGTTACAACCTGTGTTCTTTGCCTTTTGTCCTGTTGCTGTGTATCTCCAGGAAGAGTCAGATAGCCTCTTCTCCATCCCATTGGGTATTTATACATACTACTAAATCTGCCTGAGCCTTTTCTTCTCCAGGCTGAACAGTCCCAGTTCTCTCAGCTTCTCCTCATATGACAGATGCTTCAGGTCCTCAGTCACCTTTGTAGCCCTTCTCTGGACCCACTCCACTCCATGTCTGTCTTGCACTGGGGAGCCCAGCACTGGACACAGCACTCCAGATGTGCCTCACCAGAGCTGAGCAGAGGGGAGGGATCACCTTCCTCCACCTGCAGTCAATGCAGCCCAAGAGGCTGTGTTTCTTTGCCACGAGGGTGCAGGACTGGCTCGTGGTAAACTTGTCTACCAGAAGGCCCAGGAGCTTTCCTGCAAAACTTGTTCCTATCCAGTTTGTACCCAGCCTGTCCTGCTGTGTTTGTTGAGTCAGGCTGAGAGTCAAGCCAAAAAATAAGGCACAGATCTACACAGATGAGCTCATTTGTTTCTCATTACTCTGTTTGCACACCTATAGGCAGCTCTTGAGATAAAAATATCTTAACGAGTGGGTAAACTGTGTATCATCTTATACTGATTCTTGCAAACCCATGAAGTGCTCAAATTAGAAACAGCTAGAAGGAATACCAGGGTGATCAGATCAACCTCTGTGCTACTTTAAGTGACCACATCTAAAAAAAAATCCTTCACTAAGCCAGGCAACATGCTTCTCCAGTATTTTGGTTCCTCATTCTCTGCTACTAAATACTTTGCTGCTTCTTCCTATTTTTGGATAGTCCTCTTGGGCAGATTTTTACTAGAAATTGAGTTTAACTGTGTCTCCATAATGACCTTCATGCAAAGCTTGGCCAAGCAAACGGCAAAACACAAGCTAACTGTAATTGCATTTGCCTAAGACCTTTATGTTTATTTCTTTCTGAAAGAGTATATTGCTACTCCTAATTTCTGTTTTCTCAGGCTTTTTCATATGCAGCAACATTTGCAGTGTTTGTTTCTATATTTGTACATACAGAAACATACATAAATACATGCACATGGACATACACAGGACTTTATTCAGCAAAAAAAAATGTTTCTCCTTTCTGCAAGAATGGCAATGGCTTTCCTTCCTTTTTCCATCTGTAGCAGCTCTATCCTCTCCCACCCGTCTCCATCTGACAAAGTTCAAACCTCAGCACTCTGTGTGTTAGACATCTTCCAAGGTGTTGGCTGTGAGCAGCATTTTCTTCTGAATTTCGCATAGTGAATCAGTTTTGCTGTCAGAGATCATCAGCCTGGCTCCTGGTCAACCAGACAGGCTGATTCCAGTCTTTTTTTCCTGCTCCCTGCCCTCCCCGGCCCATTAGAACTAAACAGGATGTTTCCCAGTAGACAGGCACCGCTTTTCTCAGCTCTGTCAGCGCTCTGTATCAGCAAGATCAATCCTCGCTGCTCATCCAGGGCTGTATTTGCCTTTAAACACAGAGGTGAAAACTGCTATGCAGCATCTGGCACGTAGTTAATGCTTTGATATACACAGATGAATTGGTACATAATAATAAAAAGAATGTACGTTGTACTTCGTAATATTAAAAATTAAACATGGATATAAAGTAGTCACATGGCAAAGTATTAGTATCATTAATCTTACCTTGTAAAAATTACAAGCCAATAAACTCTAACTAATAGTAGCTAACAATACTTATTAACAGCCATGATAGGGAAGTAGCTGCACAGTGTCTTGGATGCTGTTCATAGCTCTCTTAACTAACTCAGTTTTTCAATGTGGTGTTTGACATCGCTGATCCTCAGCTTCCCCAGCCTTAAGGAGCCTTGAGATATGTAGCTGTTGGCACTGAAAACCAAGTCTCTCTGATGGGTAAAATGGAGCAGGCTGTCACAGCAAGATTGATGATGATGATGATGATGATGATTACCACCAAAATGAAAGTAAATAAATGTGTGAGCAGAGAAAAGTACAGAAGCTGACATATTCCACTCCTTCTTGGTCTGCTCTTAATGTTTTGCTATCAGAGTGCTAAACCTGAAAAAGTAATGTTTGACTGCTCAATTTCTTTAAATTGATCAAATTGTAAATTTTTCTGTTTTTAAAAATGTGTTTTTTCTCATCTTAATTTCCACTGTGTCTACTAACCAAAGCTAGCAACTGGCACTTCTGCAAATGACATTTAAATCACTAACATAATTAATTTAAGACAATAATAATAATAAATTAAAACATGATACTTAAATAGATTACAACATAATACTTACAGGAAGGCAGAAATTAACCTGACACATGAATTAGAGTATTAGCGGAATCATTCCTCCACAATTTCTTCTGCTTTCCTCTTTTCCATGAACACAGCAACGCATTGGCACAAGGGATCGCTGGCACAACACAGATAAGTATTTATCAAGAGATTGTATTGCTTCTACATGTAGTTTAGTTGCGTGATGAGGATTTCTTTACCCCTCGAGTCAGGAATGGCATGGACTTCCGTCGTTTCTCACTGTCTCCGGTTTTCCTCTATATCTTTTTGATTTGGATGAACAAAATGCAGGTTTAGTTCCGCTCTCACAGAACCACGGGAGCAAATAATCAGCCAAGGAATTTGGTATGTGCACAGCACACAGGAATTTGGGCTGATAGCAGAATTGTTGGACTTACACTACTTCAGGGACATAGAAGCAGCTCTCTGTGTATCTCTTAGTCCCAGGGGGCCTAGGAGATTCATAAAGTGCCTTCTCCTCATCATTCCTTTCTCTTCATGCTCTTTTCCCCTAGAGTTCTATGTAGTCGCTTCTAAGCAACAGTGATAGCTCTTCTTCTTGAGGGAGCCAGCTGCTGCCACTGCCACCGGCATCTTCCTCACCCCACAGAGCCAGGAGGGCCTCTCTGCATTTTCTGTGAAGGCTCATTTACTGTGAAGCAGCTGGGATTATGCACACAATAATAGTCCCACACTGCACAGTAATAAAAACACATTTTGTCACTGTACCATACAACTGATGAGGTTTGGACCCAAGAAATAGGTTATTTCAGTTACTGAAAGAACAAATGGGTGGTAGAAGACAAAAGATGAATACAAATGGTTCGGGGGATTTGTAAAGTGACCTTCTTCTTACACCCTTCTTCTCTTTCTTTGCCTTCTTTTTCCCTACAGGTCTGCACATCCCGCTCACCTCTGAGTGAGCCTTTCAGAGGAGCAGGCTTTGAATGCAAACAACTTTAGCAGCAGAAGGAAGCAACTAGCCATGCTTAGGGTACAGGTTAGTGGCCTGTGAGCCACCTCTCCAGGTTGTCTTCCCCGACAGCTGCTCGTGCCAGCTGGTCACGGGCATGGGGGCTGCGTGGGAAGCATCCTTCCCCTCTGCTTGGCTGTGCATGGGGCAGGTGTGCGCACTGCTGTGGCAGCTCAGCGCCCGCCTTCACGACGGAGAAAGAAATGCCAATTTGTAAGGAGCCACTTCTGCTTTGTTTGTTGCCTTCTTTAACATCCTTTCTGGTGGCTGTAGGCTGTTAACCGTCCACCCTTTCCCCAACAACAGTGCCCTTTTGTGAGCACTAGCTGTTAAAATTAAGCTTGTTTCTCAATTGCTTTTTTATGGCTTTGTAAAAGATTTATCCTTGCTTCACATATTGTATAAAAGCCCATTTCAGTTGTGGTTTATATCATTGCCATTTCTGCCACAATACTTCAGGTCAGGTCTCAATCTTCCATCTTTAACAAGTCTCCACACTTTTTATATTGTGTTAGACAGGCTTCATTTTATTGCAGGTGTTCTTTTTCTTAAGGCAGCAGATTGTGACACAAAAGCAAGGAGGAAAACCTTTGTTAAAGTCTCATTGGTAGTGCACAGCTACCATCCTTTGAAGAGATTTAACTGAAAATAAGTCCTTTTCACTCCAGCTGTACTGACCTCCATCTTCTGGAAATCATAACAAGGGACATTTCGTGCTACAGAAGTTAAGCATTCTTTTAAAATGAGTTATGTGCAATATCCATTTCATAGTAGTAGAGAACAGAGGATGACTTGGGGCCTGATTCTCTGCTCAGGTGCTGACGTAAGTCTGGAAATGGTTTTATCAAAGTCAGTGAACTTGCCACTCCTGGGAAAAAAAAAAAAATAAAGAAAAGAATCAAAGCAGACACTGGTAGCTCTTCTTTTCGACAGTGGAATAGTTTCTGAATTTCCTAGGCCAGGCTATTGTTCAGCTAAATGCAAAGAACAGTATTGTATGATAAAGTCAGGAAGTTCAGAGTTGTGTCTAAAGCCTAAGTTGGATTCAGATCTCACTGGCTCTGCTTTTACCACACTTTAAAGTCAGTGGTATAATTCTAGTTACTTTTGATTACCACTGGAATCACTGAAATCAGAATAAGACATTTGCTTACAGTATGGTAGATCAGCAACTAAAAATTCTCACAATGTACCGTCCTTTTTAGCGTCTAATACATAAATGCTTTTGATAATGTGAATAGAGCCTCAGGCTAATTTTTTTTTTCAAAGTTCACCTTTTAGCAGACACTCACATACACAATGATATTTGGGGAAAAAAAAGTTGCATTAGATTCTGAAACAACCTTGGTAGCCTAATGGCCTTAACATTTCACTTTCTTTTATTCCATCATGTTATATTTACTGAAATGAAGTATTCACTAATAGCGTGACTACTGGATAATACATGGAATGGCTCTTGTCTTTCCTGTTAATGGTAATTTGGGAAGCAGATTGTATTTTCTTATTTGTTCTTCTTCAGAACTGTGTTGATTATTTAATAATTTCTTCACTTTTATAAATAAGAGTATAAAAGAGCTCCAATTCTAGGTGCTAGCCACTTTGGTCATTAAATCAGAATATGCAAATCAATATACAAAAACCAGTGCAACATCCTGCTTTCCTTTGCCCTCATCCTTCCCCAAAGAAATCACAAATCAGTTCACCCCTCCCAACACTTTCTTCCCAAAATGTCCCTGAGCGAGCTGAGGTCACCTTAAACTCTTACTGTGATAAAAGCCAGGTGCAGTATCTATGTGTGATGTTTAAGGAGAAGTCAAGAGTGGGAGTACAGAGCAAAAATATATGTTTAGAAAGTGTAAGTGAAGAAGTAGTATGTGAGGAGGATGAATGGATCTGATCCCACTTGCTCAGGTTGCTGGCACTAGGACAGTTTAGAATCAAAGCATCCCGAAGCAATGAAAAGGACAGTTACACATACAGGGAAAGTTCTCCCTGACCTACCCTATCAGCAGTTTCATGGTGTATCACTGCTTACGTGGCTGGCAAAGCCTTTGATGCCTAGCCCTGTCTCAGGTTTTGCATCTGGCCAGGGTGAGAGCCAAGCCAGACTCCCTGCTCCCTGGGCAGAGCCACCATGGGTGCCTGTGGCAGCGTCTCCCTCTCTTCAGGGCCTCCTTTTTGAAATGAAGACAGTTGTCGCTGCTCAACCTCTCGCTGTACGTGGATCTTCCACCTGCCCCACAGATGCTGAGAGCCTGTCTAAGAGAGTGGGGCCCACAGGCACACAGAGCATCTTAGTTGGTATCAGGAGCACACTTTTGAAGTGAATCTCCTGATTGCAGCCATTTACTGCAATGCATTTCACATCAAAGGTGGACTCAAAATACATGAATTGGTTTTCTTTTGGATGATGTTTCGAGACATGGTTTAGTAGGCATGGTGGTATTGGGCTGACGGTTGGACTAGATGATCTCAGAGGTCTTTTCCAACCTTAACGATTCTATGATTCTGTGAATCTATGCCAAACAAGAAGATGTCCCCAGAGGCACCCCTGAAGTGCACCGGTGCCTAGTTTGAGTTCAGTCTAGTGGCCAGGTTAGAGATAGTCCAGAGTAAAACACTGAAATGTGCATGCTATGGATGCCAGCTCCTTAGCACCAACGCTTTTGCTGTACAGATCCTATCCTACAGACTTTGCTGCATGCTAATGTAGATATTAGGTGATGCAACTCTGCCCTCTTCCTGGACTGTGACTGAGCTTGGCCCTTCAGTCTGAATTAGGGGTGCACAAGGAAGTGCATGGCTTTTTAAGGTGCCCCCAGATTTCATGAACTTATATAGCAAAGGCTATATAACACTCTCATCTGTCAAAACCTCAGTCTTGTTTTTCCCTTTCAGAATAGATTGCTGGATCTTTTACCCCCCGGCCTCTGCTCTGCTATAGAAGAAAAATATTCTTCCCTTACTCACAGCATTCATCTGTTTAGTTTGTGGTTCAGGGCAATATCTACTGTATCTACTACTTGTTTCTAGTACATGTAATCTACTGTTACATGCATGGAGTGGTTGAGGTCTCATCTCTGGTAAAGCTCTAGTCACTGATAACCAGTTAAAAAATAGAGAAGTGAGAGAGATTGCATTCCAGACTGAGTAGCTGCCAGAAATCCCTTCTCTTGTTATGAAAGACTTAAGATCATCGCCTCAATTTATCTCAGTGAAGAAGTACAATATAGAGAAAGAAGGTTCTTCAGGTAGCGAGAATTCATATCATATTTTATAGATCATCATCTGCAGCTTTGAGTATTTGAGAGAGAAAGGTAACTATGTATATTTTGGATATTCAAAAGTATGAGATGCTTGCAGAAAGCTGTTTCACTAAACGAGCACTTTTTTCCTGAATCAATAAGCAATTCCTCGTTTGCAAACTGTGTGTGATCAATAACCATAAACATTTTCAAATTCAAAATCAGAATTGTATCCAATCTTGGTTGGAAATATAAGCCATATAGCATCATTTCTCTCCTCTGTCTGTGTGATAAACATTCTTAGGGTAAAATTCATCTCAGTTAACATTAGGGATATAAAATGTAGGTGGCTACATCAGAGCTAATCATCATCAACTCTTTTTCTAGTCCATGCAGAAAAATAGGCACTTTCAGGGCACGAGCTGTCTAATTAATTTTAGACATGTGCTTTAGGATGAGATGAATCATTTCCTTAAAATGCCTGCTCTTTCCACTGATGATAAAGGAAGTTAAGACAACTAGGTGGTACATAAATGCATACTTTTATCACTCACCCTAAGAGACAAGTTTTGAGAGAATACACTGAAAAATTTAATTTTTTTTTTCAAAAATATTCTGTATTGTTCACATTAAATCCAGGAATTATGCAGTCTTTTCTACATGCATTTGCTAGGAGCAAGCACAGAAGCAAATCTGGTTAATCATTTGCAGTAATTACCATTTTGACTGTGACAACTATGGGCATGTATCTAACGTACCTCAATGGTTGCAGTTTGATCATGTGTTTGTTTTATTTGACTGATAACGTTGCAATGATCGTCACAATTTGTGTTACGAAACCAAGCCAGGGAACAGATCACTAAGAGTGTTAATTGCCAAAACTACATCAGCTTCCAAGAGCTCGAAGGGAGCTGCAGTGATTTTGCCCAAGCTGAGGATCTCATTATCATGTCATGTACATCTTAAATCATGGCAGTCCACTTATATTCAAACTGTGATGTTGTAGTTATTTAAAAATGTGAGGTTTTAATCTGTAGCCGTTTCCCTATAATGGGGAGGCAAACACATTTTCATTGCCATGTATTGCTGAAGGAGCACCGATGTAAAAGCATTATTGGTGTCCCATCCTTATTTGAAGCCATTGAACCAGCAGGGGTTTGAACCCTTTGTATTCAGTGCAAGAAAATTGCTTGACAGCACACTCCTCACATGTGTTGAGTTGATGATAGGGAAAAGTGTGATTTCTCCCTCCGCTAACCCCCAATAAAACAGTAGCAGTGGTATTTAATCACTGATCTTAATGGGAGCTTGACTGAGTCTAAAATAAGCAATTCATTTATATGAAGAGTGACAATCTGGTCATGGCTTGGGTTGGGGGAGTGTCTTTTGGGGTTTTTTTAGCTTATGTTTTGCTTTTAAATACGAACATTTTAGCTACAGACTATAAATACAAAATAGATATTGGGAAAGAAGAAGAACAAAAGGATAAGAGACAAATTGCTTATTCACTTTATTACTTTAAAATAATGACATTAAAGTAGTTCTGACAAGATGCTTATGCCACATCCCTTCGATTTTCCCTTCCACTCTTCTGTAGAAGCAAATTGACTTACTGGAACAACAGTGCTGGGAAGCAAGCATTTCCAGGTCTTAATGCAGATTTAGATCCTGGATCCTTGGGTGTCTTTGGCCAAATTGTTTAGTCCTTCAGCAACTTGTCTCTCATCTCCAAAATGTCATAATAATTATTTGTTGCTGCACTGGGAAAAGGGGCTGCAAAGCTTAGTGAATGTTTGTTCTGTCTTTTGAACATGAGGTGCGATCCACAAAGGCAAGAAGTTGCCAAGTCTTCAGGACAGGGCCTTGAGATAAGATTTCAAAGCAGGAAAGGAGACAGATCTATGTTTCCCATTACTTATATGGGAAATATAACCTGTACTGCATGGAAAACTTTTGCCTGTATCTTATTTATTCATTTGGAAGGAAGCTAGTTATTTGTGGAGATGAGTACATGAGGAGAAAAAACCCATATATTTGGGCTGCAAGCAGACTTTTTCTAAATGAGTGGTAAACTATCTGAAGTAAGAATTAAAAGGACTCTTTACTGGTATTAAATGAGAGCTGCATGTTGCAGGTATTACTGTTAAGTTTCTTTAGTAAAAACAGCTTTAATCTGTAATGAAACTATTAACACCATTTTCTACTGACAAAATATTTGATTTTCAGCACATTAAAATAGAAGCATTCCGTCATAGAAGTGGCAATAATATTGATACAAGGCGTGGGTTGATATAGGTTTTGTCTAAACACTGTTGTTGATCCTACCATATCAGGAC
Organism: Scopus umbretta; assembly: GCA_013400535.1. Taxonomy (NCBI): domain Eukaryota; kingdom Metazoa; phylum Chordata; class Aves; order Pelecaniformes; family Scopidae; genus Scopus; species Scopus umbretta. Next base: position 5,208 of record VZTL01023386.1, on the reverse strand, counting down.
TATCAGCATAGTATTGCTGCACATCGTGATTGTTCCCTTTTTACATCACTTGATGTTATATTTGGTTTAAACACTCAAGGGCAGCCTCACTGTCCGCTCTTGCTCTGTCCTTGCTCATGCCTGTTCCCAAAGTCTTTAGCATATCACTAAGAGCTGAATAACACTCGTAGTACTTGACCACCTCAAGGGCAAACAGCTTTGATCCCAAGAGATGAAAACCCAGTTTGATTCATAAATTCCACACTTATTTAAAATGAAAAGGTACATCAGCAGGCAGGATTTCTACCTAATGTGTGACCTCCTCCTTCTGCATTTGTAACCCATAGATAATTGCTCTATTTGATAAAATACTATACTACAGTTACATTTTCAGTCATACGGAAGACACTCAGATTACCAGTTCATTACGTTACTCACTTTCATTTTAACTTCTTCCCATGATTAAGCACCTGGAAAGTTATAGCTACCTTATTGGAGAAAGACTTTCAGCATTATATTGCTGATGTTATACATTTCAGAATTTATATCTATCTGGCTATGAAAACACCTTTCTAGAGAAAACAATATGACACTGTATTTTCTTTTTTCTTATTTCTCTCCTACAGATTGTGAGCGTGGGAAAGCATGTTAAAGGATACCATTATATTGTTGCCAACCTGGTAAGATACTTTTCTAGAATTATACCCCTGCTTGGTAAGTGAAACGCTCAGTTTTGCTTTGAAGTTATAGCACTTCACACAACATTTGCTATTTGTCACTAATATGTGGTTGCACATAATACATTCTTTATGGTACATAAAAGAACTTGGTTTTGTTGTTGCAGCCATCTAGACAAGAAGGGCACAACATTGCCCTCTTAAGTTTTGTCAAAATCAATGTAGCATTAAGGGCAGCTAAGTACATCTTGTGGCTGAATTAGAATTTACAGAACTACACTACACTGATTTTTGACTCCTCTTCTTAATATTACTAATATAACAATTCTCGAGGTAACTTTTCTACATTCTCCAGGGAACATTCATTTTGCTGTAAAATCAGCTAGTTCCAGTCAAATGGCTAGTTCGGTATTTTCACTCTAAGTCTAAACTGCACATTCAGACAGATAATGTTCAGAAGCGGGCAAAGAAAGAGTAAATGCAATATTTTATTAATAAAATTAACCCATTCTTTAAGCTGAAATACCTGCCCAGTCAAGCACAGTGAATGTAGTACAGAGTCTAATGTATGCTTTAAATTGTTTTCTTTTCACTCTCCCTCAAGGAATTTTAGTTGACATGAAATGTTTTATTGTGCTTTGCTGTACCTGTACCTTAACTTAAGATCACATCAGATTATTTTTAAAACCGTAGGTGTTTTAAATGAGACATGTCTATTCTCTTAGGTCTTACAAATTAGATTTTCAGCATTACAAATTTATAGTTCCCCAAGTAACTTTTCCCATGCAAAACAGTTGCTGTAAACAAGGAACTGGATGTTGCAGTGAACTGCTACTGGGATATACAGTGGAGACAGGCACATCTACTCACCTACTTCAGCAGGGGCGCATGTTACTATCTACTGGATGTTCAATAACGTGGGTACTATGACTTGCTGATGCGTCACCTTTTATATTTAGTCTCAGTATCCTTTAGGACATCAATCAAATCTCTGTCCTTAACAGTTTTTTTTTTGCTGGGGTATTGGGTCCATACCCCGTATTTTTTTTTTTTTTCCTAAATCTTTCGGTTTTAAGTGTGATAATACACTTCTGTTTGCACTGATAAATGCTGGTCAGGGGAATTTAAGATAATAAAAATAAGATACCTCTGAGCTAGCATTAAACATAGCAGCTAGGAAAGGAGCAGAAAGATTCATGCTGGCTCCTTAGCTTGCTTTAGCAGTTTGCATTATGCAGTTTCTTGAAGTTCAGTTATGTCTCTAATGGCAAATTTTACTAAAGAATTTGTCATTGTATGTGCTGAACAGATTAGCCTGAGAAACTAGTAAGTCAGGAAGTATATGTACTCTATTTTTTCTTTCAGTGTTGGGGGTCACTCTGGGGTTTAAATAAGTAGCAGACCTGAGAGCTACCACCATATTATTTCACAAAAGTATGATTATGATGTTACATTTTCCTTGCATAAACAGTGAGATCCTCATGTGCTGTCTCTGCCTTCTAGTGTCTATATTATCTTATTATCTCAGACACCTTCAGCCTAAACAATGAATCTGGAATGAATGTATTTACACGATAGTGGTGTTCATTTTCAAACATGCAAAGAAACATGGATATATTGGTTAAAGCACTAGTACAGTGCTCATTCAAATCTGCCAACTTTGATGGAAATTGGAATAAGGCTTTAATATTCTGCAGGCACTTTTCAGTTGATTTGCCAAAAGCATTTCTTAAAAACCTGTCTGCCATTCCCAGCAATGTGTTGCTCAGCTGTCAGGACCACACTAGCAATAATGTGGGAAGTTTATTTCTTGATTTTGTTTCATTCTTTATTACACAAATGGAAATGATGAATAAAGGTTCAACATTATTCTCTGGTTTTAAGTCTTGGCTTCTAATGGAAATCTGCTGCTGTACATTCTTTATGCTGCCTTGCTGACCTAGAAGAGATTGGACCCACTGTGGTGTACAAGGACAAACAAAATCTTAAATTGATTTTCTAGGGATTCAAAGATATTTCTCTGGAGAGATTTATGCATGGAGGAGCCAATGTGACTGGATTTCAGCTGGTAGATTTCAGTACGCCAATGGTAACTAAGCTGATGCAGCGCTGGAAGAAGCTGGACCAGAGAGAATATCCAGGATCTGAGACCCCACCAAAGGTACTGGCTATTCTGAAGTGCTACCGAAGATACCACTCAAGTGTTCTAATTTCTGATTAACATTGTTGAATACATGAATGAAGACCTTAATATTTAGGCAGAGGAGAAGGCAGTTTATCCTACTATTACTGGCAACTAATTATGCCTATCCTTACAACTGTATGATAGAAACACAAACTGCACACATTTCATTGATGTACTTTAATATTCTTTGTCACTTACTCTCCAACTTCATCCCTTTACTGACAGGAATTAAAGGTCAAATGCTTAACTGACAACTTAATTTCAACCAATTTTACATTAATTAGTCTAATTATCTAGCTTCACATAGAGTGCAGAGCTTTCCCGACAGCTGAATTCCTCTGTGTATAAGATATAACTACAACTGTAAATTCAGTACCCTTAAATTCTCATTTGGAGTTTCCTCTGGAAATTCTATCCACCTCAAAACCTGGTGTAGTAATCACATTCAGGCACAATCTTACAGTGAAATTACATCCCAGTGTTCCTCTACCCTAATCCCTCACAGATGGATAACAAAATATTTCTCTCACCTATAATTTTCTTGGCAGGCAAATCACAGCATAGCTATAAATATGACTTTATCAAAATAGTTCTGTTATTATACATACTAGTGCATATCATACCTAGTTGAGGCTGGGCTCCTTTGTGCTGGGCACTGTGCAAAGATAAGCAATCAGCCCTCTCGGCTGAGAGAGTGGTAGGTTGGCAAAGTCTAGAGAAAGTATCAACATGGATAATACAAAGCATAGCTACATAATTTGGTGAATATTCAAGAAATATCTGTTCTGGAGGAAAAAAAAAAAAAGTGCTGTGGGCTGTGGCATGCGGACATCCCCAAGTACTGGTGACAGGAACAATTTAGCCTATAGGACTCCTTGCCACATGAACAGGATTGTGCTGCCTTCTGAGAAGTCAGCCTGACAAATCTGAATTGCACATAATTCACCTATGGATAACCAAAATTTGAGATTTTAAAGATTGACTGTGTTCCAAAGAGCTTATAATATGCAAAACAAGGGAAAGAAAGGAAATTAGACTTGAATAAGTGAATTTAAATTTTAGAAGTTACAGGGCATGTCAATAGCAGCCCTGGGCATGTGAACAACTTCTCCTGGTACAGTATATCCATCCGAGGACCATACTGAGAAAATATCCCTTTGTTTATGTGGCTCCTGGCTAACATCTGTTGCAGACTTGCTCTACACATTTCATTTGACATGTTCTCAACCTAAAGCAGTTACTTAAGTTAGTGTAGAAACACAGACTGTTCAGTGCCCTATGTCATTCAGAGAGCCAACACAGTTTTTCCAATAGGACGAACATACCCTTGATCATTCTTAACAATTCCAGTAGCCTGGATGCCTGCTCATTAGCCATGCATTTTTTCAGTTATATTTTCTCAATGAGTTACTGTTTCTTTCTTTTCTTTTGAGTAAGCTGGGTGGGTAGTGGTAATTCTTTAAACATATCAGACAACTGGAAAAAAAATTAAGACTTGAATATGTCCAGTTTAATTTGTTTCTTTTAATAATTTTTCAGAGGCAGATTTCTCTACCCTGAAGAAATACAGTTTTAAAGCTGGAGCTACTGAAATGTACTCTTCTCAGTCCTGTGTTCGTTCCTTAGACAAAATTGCTTTTGATTTTGAGGCAATGCTTTTCCTGAATGAAGGTGTAGAAACTGCTGCATAATGAATCAAACTAGAAATATCTGAGACAGCTGATTTTTGTAAAAGCATGCCAACTCTAAAGCAATGTGTTTGTCCATCTATTTAGTATACATCTGCATTAACGTATGATGGAGTACTTGTGATGGCTGAAACTTTTCGTAATCTCCGAAGACAGAAAATTGATATTTCAAGGAGAGGAAATGCTGGTGATTGTCTTGCTAACCCTGCAGCCCCATGGGGTCAAGGAATTGATATGGAGAGAACATTAAAACAGGTAAGGGTAGACTTTATTCTAGTGATCTTTGTGAATATTGGGTACTAGTTATACACTATATGATTTGGAAAATATACACAACAGTAGTAATGGGAGAGGAGAAATTTGTTTTTCAGTTGCCATTTGGAAACAGTTGGGGCTGTACTGGTTGTTCTGGTTTATAACCTGGAATTAAGGCAGAGGGGAACTACTACTATTTGAAACTACTGTTAGGACTATTAAGATAGTTGGGACTTGCTCCACTGAACTGGTGAGCTCATCTGTTGCTTTTGCATATAACCTGCATGTACAGATATTATAATTTAAAGAAAAAGGTATAACTGCATCATATAACCTTTCAAGTATGTTTCTGTTGTCTTGAATAAAAGTAGATTTCTCCCAGGGAAATCACACAGGTAGTATTTTTTTCTTTAAAAAGAAATAA
>VZTL01023380.1:0-14891 GCA_013400535.1 Scopus umbretta | reverse complement strand
TAAGCTGAAACCAGGACATATAAGACTGTGAGGAGTGCTTGATACACCAAATGGTTGTGCTGCTACCATTCAGAGGCACCTCAACAGGCTGGAGAAATAGGCAAACAGGAATGTCATTACATTCAATAAAGGCAAATGCCAAATTTTGCACCCAGGGAGGAAAAAAGCCCATGCACCAGAAGAGGCCAGGGACAAACCTGCTGGAAAGTCGCTTTGTGGAAAAGGACCCAGCACTCCTGGTGGACACTAAAGTGATGATAAACCAGCAATGTGCCCTTGCAGCAAAGGCAGCCAACAGCATCCTGGGTTGCATTAGGAAAAGTGCTGTCAGCAGGTTGACAGAGGTGATCCTTCCTATGAGAAAAACCTGAAAGAGTTGGGACTGTTCTGCATGGAGAAGAAAAGACTCAGGGGGAATCTCACCAATTGTGTAGAAATATGCGATTGAGCCAGAGAAAGGGAGAGTAAAGAACAAGTCGGACTCTTCTCAGTGGTATCTAACAATGGGGCAAGACGCAATGGGTGCAAATTGAATACAGAAAACTCCATTTAAACCCAAGAAGAAACTTCTACTTTAAGAATGCTTAAACAGTGGAACAGGTTTGTAGGTTGTAGATACTCAAATTCTGACTGGACACAAGCTTGAACAACGTGCTTTAGATGACTGTATTTTAAGCAGGGAGGTTGGACTAGATTATCGAGTGGTCCCTTCCAAGGGGACTAGACCCTTCTAGTGGTAGATTATCAGTGGTCCCTTCCAATCTCAACAATTGTGTACTCATAACCAGGTACAGCTCATAAGCTGGTACAGTGCTGTGTTTTGGATTTCGTATGAGAGTAACGTTGATAGCACTGATGCTTCAGTTGTTGCTCAGTAGTGCCGACAGTAGTCAAGGACTTTTTAGCTTCCCATGCTCTGCCAGGGGCACAGGCAGGACAGCTGGCCCAAACTGGCCAAAGGGCTATTCCATACCATATGGCATCACGCTCAGTATAGAAACTGGGGGGAGTCAGCTGGGGGGCAGCAATTGCTGTTTGGGGCCTGGCTGGGCATTGGTCAGCGGGTGGTGAGCAATTGCATTGTGCATCACTTGTTTTGTATATTATTATTATGATTATTATTATTTTCCCTTCCTTTTCTGTCCTGTTAAACTGTCTTTATCTCAACCCAGAAATTTTACTTCTGCCCCCCGCCGATTTTCTCCCTCATCCCACTGGGGAGGGGGAGAGTGAGCAAATGGCTGTGTGGTGTTTAGCTGCCTGCCAGGTTAAACCACAACAAAGCACAGGAAAAGGAATTAATTTGAGAAAGGCCATTCCAAAAAACAGGAGAATTAATGCAACACTCTTATATATGGGTTTAATTTTTATGATTTCTCACCTTTTTAAATAAATGTAATTTTTCTACCTGTCCCATTTTATATATCATTCCTAGTCCACCACAGAGCTGGTGGTTTTTTTAGTGTTTTGTTTGTTTGTTTGAAAATCAACACCATTTATAGTCACATTACAGATAACTGAAAACTGATTTAAAAAAATGCATTTATTCCTTGATAACTAGCTCTATGATTTACTGAGCACATTTTTAGAAATTCAAATACCAAATACATGCACTGCAGTTGGCATATACAAATGATATGTACAATTATAACATGTAAAAAAAGCTATCCTCATCAAGACAAAAATCAAAATGTATAATGTTTTTTAAATTTGTTCCCCAGTTTTTCCAATTTTAGAGGGAACAGCTACCACTGATAATGAAAACTATCATTTGAAAAAATAGGAAAATTCTCTTCTCTATACCTGTAAAGTGACAGTGTCAGGCTGGTCCTTAATTTCAGCCAAAACTTCTGGAAGTCTTCCACCCTGCAGCTATCCACTTAATAGTGCAACTTAAATTTTGCATCTCTCCCAGCAAATATGCACTTCATATGAAGCTTGTTTAATTACAACATTCCCTTGATAATTCCACTCCTCACTTGTTATCATTTTACAATGCTAGACTCTAGATTGATCTAGAAACTGACAGCCTATATCTTGTATAGATGTTAAAATACAGAAGCACAGTGAATGAATTCTAAAATGCATACTAATCACAGAAATAAATACATACTATACAAAGATTAAATTATTTTCTTTCATTTATTTGTATGACTTTTTTCCTTTCATCTGAATTTGTGGTCCTATCTGCTCTGTTTTGGATGGAATTTTTCCTCTATAAAGCTGTGTCTGCATCTGATGAGAACCTCTAACTTAGCTCTCAGATTGGTGACTACACTATGTCTGAAGCACAAACTAGTGATTGAGATGAAGACAATAACCCCACAAAGCTCTTCCCTTTCAAAATAGTGTAGGCATTAGGACCACAAATTCAGATGAAAAAGTTCCAAAGGACTACATTCAATATTTCTAACTGGAAATGTGATCCACTCTCTGCCTTGTACTGTACCTCAAGCCTGTTTCTGTCCAGGAATTCTTCATGCTGGCTAGGGAAGTGTGACAGATTCATACATAGAAGACTGATCTTAAAAATCTGCTAAAAGGAACAACAAAAACCCTAATCAAACTAGTTCCTATTCTTAACTTTCTAGGACAGATTCAGATACTAGTTGATGGGGTCACCATATCAATACTTGAATAGATGATCCCAGTTATACCTCTTTTTGAACTGAACACTGCATTTATGGAGAAACTGATGCAAAACTGCAAACGCAAAAGAACAGGCACAAAATCCTGTTGGCTCCCATCGCACATAAGCACTTGAAAATGGATGCAGTCTGGTCCATCTAGACTGATAAAAATAAGCTGGAAGTATCCCTGAGGTAGTCCTCCTTCAAGCAAAATCCCCTGTATCATGTCTCTTGGAAACATAGGGATTACCTCCTCATGTATTAGTGATACCACAAACAATGCAATATTAACTGGTCCCAAGGGCTTTTATTTTTCCTTTATCAGCTGTTCAACACTGAATAAAGTATACCAATGAGTAAGGGTAAGTATAAAAGTCTGTAGGTATGAAAAAGTAATCCTTTAGATTTAACTGTAACAGTGAAGAAGGAACACAGAAAACAGTGGAAACTTATTTCTGAGCCATCTTGCTCTAACAGAACTGTACCAAAAATCCAGTCGTAATGTATCTGACAATATCCAATTCTGTAAAGTCCGTGAATGCAGTGCCTGAATGTCAATTTTATATCAGTGCACAATTGAAATTCAGCCTTCATCACTGCTGCTCCAAGCGTCTTCATATGCTGGATTTAAATGCTGTTGAGGCAGAGACTAAAGAAAATAAAAATTCTCTCAGTAGTTTGCTTAATTAAAAATAATAGAATTAAATAAGGGCAATGCTAAAGGCATTTCTTAAATTACCTATAGGTAGACAAACTATTGTGTCTCATGGGTACTGGATTTTTAACCACTTCTTTGGCCATTAGAGACAGGATCAGTTATGGAAAGTAGTAGCACACTATTTAATTCTAATTTCAACAACAAAAAAAATCTGGAGGATTGACTGGAAGTTTTGCAAGTGTCTGGCATAAAATATAACAGATAGATATTACTGTGTTTGTTTTGAGTCACTGGTTTTAAGTCATAATGTCCCTGTCCCAGCATAACTGAGTACTACCATCTCAAGAGGTAGTCCTGGCCTCTATCCACATCTAACAGCTCTTTCTCACCTCAGCCCCCCCAATAGGGTCGAGCTAAAGAGTTTGTGCAGCTACGCAGTGCACTGAATAATAGTTTTGACTCAGGGTAGAATTTTTTTTCTTGTTTACTTCTATCCTGAGTTCAGATTCTGGTCATATGGGCACTCAAATGGCTGTTCTAGCACATGAGAGGGAGCAGGGTGCGGCCTGTGGACAGCAGAACTGCTGCTTTCAGTGCTCATCTACAACATTTGCAAAAGCAGCTGTAGCTTCACAGATTTCAAAACAATGGCACATACTACACACCTCCACCATGTCAAACTTAAAGGGGCAGTTCTAATCAGAACTGGGTAAATAATCCTGTTGCTGTGGTTTGTTTGTTTTTCAGACTAAGAAAAAACAATTCACACACATCAAAATTCTCAGTTACAGCAAAAATGTTAGTTTCAGGTCAACTGAAGACATTTTGGGTCTAAGGCATCTAAACTTTGAAATTACTCTTTTCTTCTTTGCTTAAGTGTAGATAGTTTTGAAATAAGTTGTCTTACAAAGCAAAGCAAATTTTACAAAAATTTTGTGCTTCTTATTTCCCCATCCAAAACTGAGCATTTTGAATTTTAAAAAGTGGGGTTTTTGTATGCTATGGAACAAAGCATTAATATACTGTGATTTTTTAACATTAGTATGGTTTGCCAGACTCTCATTCTGTGAATGGTTTCAGTTCCTCAAAATCTAGAATTTCTCCCCCTCAAACTGTTCACTGGAATTTTTATTGCCCAACTCTAATACTGAGAGAGAGAAAGTACTCTCTTGGAAGAGACAGTGCTATGTATGGTCTTCCCTGTAACAGCCTCAATGTCTTGCCCCAGACACCAAAATAAGCGTATTTATAATCTTTATTATATTTCTGCATCAAAAATATTTGGGTATGAAGTGTAGCATCCCTAATCTTACTTTTAATACACAGTATATTCTTAAACAATTTAAAATAGAATCTTTGGCACCTTTCCAATTGCAAAATAGCATAAACTACAGAAAACAGTATAGAAATCAAGAAAGCTAAAGTAGAAGTTGAAAGACTGATAGCCAAATGACAAGTACTACTTTAAATTAAGTGAGAAGCTAGAAGTCTGCAAAATATTTTACTAGACTGTGAAAGAAACGGTCCTCTTGAAACCCCACAACAACCAAATGACTGCACAGAAACAATAGGTGATTCTCCTCTTAATTAGGAATTGTTACAAATTTTGATGGTGAAACACATACTTCATATTTAATTTCCACACCACCCCCCCAAGCATAACAGCCATAAAAAGTATAGTTCAAACTCAGATTCATCACCTGTTCAGAAACGTCATCAGGAAGCGGCTCTCGAAGAGCTGGTATCCATGCCAGGATATTGCAATCTTTGCTACCACTATAAAGTTCCTTTAAAAAAGCAAGCAAAAATTATTTTTATACAAATTTACTGAACGGTGACACAGATATAATGCTGGGGAAAAAAGTGTATGAAATATTTATTTAAAAATAAAGACAAATATACACTTTCTAATTTGTACTATAATCTTGATAAACAGCATTTTAAATGATATACCAAAACAAGTAAGTTTTTATGTTTTTCCCAGATGGCTCTCCACAACAGCACTACCCACATTTAAATGAACTTTATTGCTTAAATGCACTTTTCTTCTTGCCTCTCTCATGTTCCCTGAAAAGACACCTACTTTAACAGACAGGAAGTTTAAGAAATCATTTATGTTCAGTGGAGAAGTAAGGGGAGAGGGGGAAGAAATATGTTTTTATTATAACTAAGAAAATTTCAATCAACTCAAAAGCAAATAGTAATACAAGTTAGAAGAGTGCACAAGCATGGAACAAAGAAGTATTAACTAAATGTAATTTCAGTATACCTAGGGAAGGAAAAGAACAAGTAAAGAACAATTTGAAGCCTGTATCCTGCTGGGAAGGCAGAGATCAGAAAGACCAATTTATTATTTTTAATATAAATAACTCTATTATGGTAATGACTAAGGACTGAGATCCCATTGTGCAAGGCACCCTGCAAACACATGGAAGCAAACTGTCTCCACACCAAACAGCTAACAGTCAAATACAGCTTAGTTTTCTTAGTTCTTTATTCAAGGAAAAACAGACTCCTCTGTCACTTTAAACTGAGGAAATTTTGTTAATGGGAAATACTGCACCACCTTTTCAGTAAATTTTGCACTAATAATGCTTCTGTTTTCCGAAGTCCTACTTAAATGAACACACATGAAGATATTCTCATATGCCTTCAATCTTGATTCATACTCCTGAGTATTATATGCGACGTCTGACAACACCTGAGTATTTCCATGTGTTTAAACTGCCTGAGTGAAATATATCAAGTATTTTTTCTGTATTCAGGCCAACAGTATGAAAGCCCTGCTTTAACCATGTTGGCATTTACACTTGAACTAGCAACTCTGCACATATGTGCACATTATTAATACGTTTATTCAACAAAATTCAACAAGTTCAAAAAATTATTACAGTTCTGTCTTCACAGAAAGCCTCTGATGTTGTGTAAATTCAATTCTAGAGTGGCATGAACTATGCTGACAGTTGGGGCAGGAACTTAATGCATAATTCCTATAAATACCCATTTATGTAGCTAATCTTATTCAAGAGAGCTGACATAATCACTTTGGTAAAACTGGTCCCATGCATGAAGTTATTCACACATAAAACACATACAAGATTAGAGTTTATCATTTTATGAGAGAAACATCCTACTTTTCTTCCTTTATAGAAGACAGCTAAAAGTTACACCAAGGTAAAGGTCAAATTCCACTTTATCCTGTCAGCAGTACTCTATTCAGGCCTCCTGTTTTTGACAATATACAGAATACCACTAGAATTTTAAAACTTACTCCCACGCCAAAATCTCTCCTTGTAAGCAATGTCATAGTGACATCAGCATTTAATCTTTATTACCACATGCCTCACTTTCTGGTCCTGGCATTGCAAGATTTTCAGTTAGTATCCACTGCATTGAGTAATACTTACAATTAATTACTACAACCTGAAATGGTGACTCATACCTTAAGCCATTCAAAGGAAGAGACAGTGAGCTCCATGCCTGTTTATGGTACAGTACAGGACATACACATATATTGTACAACAGACGTGCTCAATGCATGTTCATGATACAATATATGGAAATATTATGCTTTAAGACTCTGAGGAAAGATTGCAAATAAAACCTAATTTAACTTTCAGTTATCTTTACTTATTAGCCTACCACTGGATTTGTCAAATACCTTTGCAGATGTCACTGGCATTTACTGAACATTAGAAGTAGCTATAAAGCACAACTGTTTTCTGATGCATATGTAATATTTCATGACATATTGTTCATGCATGGTGCTTTATTTTTTTTTCTGAAAGGGCAACATAGGTGTCCTTTGTTTACTTAAATTATTTTAAGCAGCTAATATGGCACAATGGTATCTAGCATATTAGATTCAATAGTAAACATCTAAGAGATTGCACAATGAAGATTTCCTCTTCCACACCACCCTTTAAATTACCAACCTCTTATTAAATTAATGGCTCTTATTAAAGGGCCAAATTCTGCAGTTCTTATTACTCCAGCAGACTAATATCTTATTAACTGTACAGAGATATTTATGTAGAACAATTTAGGCCAACAATAACACAGTGGATTTTATGGCTCTATTCCTAGGATCTCAAAAGGCATACATATACATATGAACTACATCTCACACCACTCTGTGGAGACAGCTCCACACAATATCTCAAACACAAAAGGTATTCCACACAAACCTGCTAATTAATTTGGGCATCCAAAGAACAGATAAAGACTAGTATCATTGGACTGCAAATAGCTAGTTGCTTGGGTATCAGCAATCATATCTGATTATATGGTTCTGAGCAAACAGAAGGCACTTCTCACCTCAAACACATAATTGGTGCAAAGTTAAATTTCCTTTTAGAGTCTATTCCAGTTATAAGGTGAAACAAAGATAGTGATTGAAATACAGTTAATGAACAGAAAGAACATGGACTGGAAGCAACCAGTATGAGTCAGAAGTTCTGAACATAGTAAAAAGTAGTAAGAAAATCTAAGGACCAGATCTGGAGGGACGCAGGACAAAAATCACTCATCAGGGTTAAAGACAGCAGAAAAAGTTTAGAAGACTACTGATATGAAGAAAACTCTTAACAATGACAGAGTCACTACTAGATGGAAATGGCAGAAACTACGCAGAAAAGATGTAGACCTTGTTTCCTGTGAAGACAGTGTACTAATTTCAAATGTGTTACTAAGAAAAATGGTAGAAAGCCATCTGCTCCACATTTCACCAGTAGATGCATAAGTTATATCACAGAGACTTAGAAGAGTTGTCTAAGAAAACGTCTGGCTTGCTTAAGTTAATTACGCTTTCTTATGTACCAAAATACTACAGCACTGAAAGTGAGTCAATATGCCACTCAGGGTAAGAAAAAAAAAGAAAAAAAAAAGAAAAAAGTGGAACGATACACATACAAATGAACTAACATTTCTTTAATCCTAAAGAAGACAAAGGAAAAGGTGATTAAACAATTCAGTTACTGTAGAGTTAAGATATATGAATATAAACAACATCACTCAACATGGTTAGGAACAAAGCAGGTTTTATCAAGCAAAACTGATTTTATTTACAACTAGCAACTGAAAATAGAAATGCACAGCTGTGAATAACTTTGTAACATTGATTTAATATTGCGTGCATGAGTAACATAAAACAGGTAGCTATAAATTTTATAAACTACTGCAGTCTCAGAAAATGAATTTTAACTGGGAGATCGTAATTTCTATTGAAATTATATGAAGACTGATGAATGTATGCAATTATCTCAAGATGGAATGAGCTATTTAGAAGTCTAAGCGTGAACACAAACAGTCAAAATAACACTACCACTACCTTTGGTGCTGACACACTGATCATAGTAATGTTATTCCATCAGAGTAACATTTTAATACAACTAAAAGCAGAGCATTTAAAGAAAAAGAAAAATCTAGTCACACTCCTAGAATATAGAACTGAACTCTGGAAAAGGGTGATTCTGAAAGAGAATTGGGAATCATAACAGATTATCAAATGAAGTTGTTGCCAACATAAACCTACATCTATAGAAGCTGATGTAGTTCTTGTGTGCATGCTCATGCACAAGTGATCATTTTCTAAGAAACTTAAATACAAAAATAGACACACTATACAGAGATATGTTTTCCAGCCCTGGAAATGCATGATTTACAGTGAGATTTAGTGAGCCTCACCTCTTCAGCTTATGAAAAAGAATACCAAAAATGACTTAATATAAATACACTAGCACTTTTGTTGAGATACCATTCTTAAAAACACAAAGGGCTTTTAAAGCTAGTCAAGAACAGTCCAGAAAAGATGTGCCTTCACTAGAACATGAATATTCCACCTTTCATTGGATCTAGAGTCTCACTGCCTGTTCATGCCAGAACTGCTTTCCAGGTCTAGCAAGGCTTATTAGCTTGGGCTCTACTGCCTCGCCTGTAATGTGTCCAAAACTTTCAGTTAAGGCCATATCAGTGATAGGGAAACATTGCTTCAGTCAAAGTTACTGAACCCAAAGCAAGAGCTACCAGATTCACTTCTATGATGTGTTGTGTGAGAGGTCATGAAAAGATATTCATGTGTCCTTTCTGCCTCAAATATTTCTGCCTGGTACTTCAGAAACAACAGACAAGAAAGGAGGTGCTGGAGTATGAAGTACAAACCTCAACACCTGAGGGCAACTGTGTAACAGCCTTAAAATCCATACTAGCATATGCTCTGGTCTTGCGACACCACAAGCCATAAAAACAGTCTGTGGTAAATTATCTTATAATAAACTAAGCTTTTTTTATACTTAAGTCTTTTATTACAAGAGAAAAAAATACCACAGGGGGAGAGGAAAAGAAAAAAAAGCTGTCAGAACCATGAGTCCCTGTAATGCTATGGTATTTCTTAGGTGAAATGTTCTCAGATTAATTTAAGGAGCTCACCACTTTCTCAACACTTCATCTAAACTGTTCATAGATCCAGCAATTGGTGTAACTACAGGCATTTGAGCAAGATCACTTTAGCAGAGTACTTGAGAGGTTTCTCAATACTGACAGCAACACTAATGCACTTCACATTCTTACTGTGATTAGTCTTAGGCATGTCAGAGAACGGCAAATACCTCCTCTTCAGTCTTACAGAAAACAGGCAAAAGCCTTAACACATACAATTTATTAACGACAACGTAAGCCAAAAAATTACTATAAGTATACTGAAAAGTTACCTGTGTGAGATGAAATGAATAGTGGAAGGAACCCAGTATAGAAAGGGTCCATCTCTTTTCTATTCCGTCCCAAGAACTTGACCAAACTTTTTTTACTTGACACATAGGCCACAGAACTACCTCTCACATGTCAAGATCTTTGATCATCCCTGAAAAGTGAGCACTTTTTGTACAAATGGTTTGGCAATCTCCATAAATATTCTAGGTTGTCTGGCATATTGTTTGTACTTTACTTACCTGAAAATTAGGTTGGAATACACAGCAGTTGACAGTACTATAATGCCCTCTAAGCAGAGTTATCAGTTCTCCTGTGAAAACTGTATAAACAGCAATGGTACTACCATATGGTACAAAGGCAAACTCTGTATTACAGCCACAAGAGATGGTGAATTTGAGTCCTTTTCTACTTTCATTACAGACTTTCCCATAATTCACCTGTAAAATGAAGGATTATGCAGTTAGCTCTTAACTAGAACTACAGGAAATAACTTTACATGAAAAGGTCAATTTCATTTCTTACTTTAATACCCAATAAAATTAATTTTAAGCTTCCCAATGCTAATACCACTCCTGAGATTTCCAATTACAGTGGTCTGTCAAGAGAATAATTTTTCTGCTCATTAAAGTTCACTCTCCTTAATAATGACTTGAAGAAAGAGAAAGATAGATATTCCTAAAAATCAGCAGTTCCACACTTAGAAATAGAATTTGCACAGGCTGTTGCATGCCAGAGCGACACTAAGCACCTAAACTACTACTGAAATTAGAACTGTTGCAGGAAATGCTGCCTTAAACATTTTCATAGATAATCCAACATAGTAATTTGCTCTCAGATACTGAAGCTATTAAAAAAACTCCATGTGCAAAACAGCATACAGTCATAAATCGNATGCTGCTTCTGATGCAGCCCAGGATACAGATGGCTTTCTGGGCTGCAAGCGCACATTGCCGGCTCATGTCCAGCTTTTTGCCCACCAGTACGCACAAGTCCTTCTCTGCCGGGCTGCTCTCAATCCCTTCATCCCCCAGCCTGTACTGATACCAAGGGTTGCCCCAACCTAGGTGCAGGACCTTGCACTTGGCCTTGTTGAACCTCCTGAGGTTCACATGGGCCCACTTCTTGAGTTTGTCTGGGTCCCTCTGGATGGCATCCCATCCCTCAGGCGTGTCAACCACACCACTCAGCTTGGTGTTCTCTGCACACTTGCTGAGGGTGCACTTGATCCCACTGTCTATGTCATTGATGAAGACATTAAACAGTATTGGTCCCAATACTGCAGGACTTTAGTCCAGAGATTGAAGAATAATTGATCTATACTACCTTCTAGCCTGTAAATGCTATTCGTTTGTCAAAGTTGGCTGACGTTGCAGGAAACCACATTTCTGAAGTGTATATGCCAGTAGAATGACAAAGAACAGAAGCATTAGTCTAGCCAACACAAGAACTAGCCCTAAGGATTTCTCAGCAAGTCATCCCTTGCTTGGAGAAGAAGGAACAGAGCAAAAACATTGCAATGTAGGGAAAGAGTCTCTCTCCCTCATGAGTTACCAAGACACAGTAGGAGATGAATAGGCAGTATAAAAACAACTTGAAAGGCAGGCAGAAGGATGGCATAAGTAAAGGACGAAGTAAAGGAATTACAAGAAAGACTCATGAAGGAGAAGCAAATAAAGAATAACTTGCTAAATTATTATGGACTAGTTAAAAGTGATAAAAAAGCCTATCTTCTAACTAAAGCTAAATCACCACTGAAGAAATTCAATGCTGTTCCCTATAAGGGCAGCTGGAACAGGAGGAAATGCTATATTTCTAAGACTTGGCTCATGAGGTGTGTGGGAAGCCTTGCAAATAAAGTAGTATAAGAAGTACAGATTATTAGCATTATATGTTTCAAGCTCTTGATACATCCTACACAGATAAAAATCTCAAAGGTTTAATGTGGAAAGTTTCTAAAAATGCTAGGAAATATTCCAGTTGGATGCATCAGTCTCATTAGGTACTATCAGACATCGAAAGTGTATTAATGAGAAAATACAGAAATATATTTGTGAGAACAGTATAGCTTACCTCTAAACAAACTTAATTAAAACAAAGCATTAGAATTTTGACAAACAAAACATTTTTTTTTTCCATGAAGAGGGAGAAGTCCACTATGAACACCTGAAATTCACACATTATTTTATGACTTAAAAGAAGCATTTTTTCTAATAAAAATAACAGTATTTAAAAATTTAATTAATTAATACTACATAGCATTATATACAAAATATTTTTCTTTTCAAATAGTACTGTCCTTCAACCTACGCTCTTAATTTCTGCTGAAAAACAAAGATTCACTTACACATACACATGTCAGCAAAGCTCTCTGGGTTAATTTTAAAGCTCCCTATGTAAGCCTTATGGCCTATAGTTAAAAAAATAGAAATGCTAAGTGTGAAATCTTGTGACTATAAGGTAACAGATTTGTAAAGTTTAGCAGGTAAATATTGTAATACAAATGTCTTGCTTTGTCAGGTTCTTGATCCATACTACATCAGTTGCCCAAGTCCAAAGTTTAATGCAAATATAAGCATCAGTCAGCATGAGCCAGGAAAGAAAGACTACTTCTTGCTCTGTTTTTAAAATATGCTCTTTCATACCCAAAAGCACTTATGTAAGAGAAGTATAATAAAAAGGAGTCCTGAGAAAAAAAAATATCTCAATCAACATAAAAATGTACCCAAGACAGTTTGATCAGCATACAAGTAGGTTGATACGATTTCATATTGAGAAGATATTTTCATGAGATGTGGAGCTTATGTCATGTCCTTTGTGGATAATACTGCTCATTTTGTAGACAGGGTTAGTAAATATTGACCGTGTTAAGTCTTGTTAATGCTAGTCATTTTAAGAGGCATATTACTCTGCTGATAAAGAGCAATTAAACTCCTTTACATAGCATGTGAGCTGCAACAGCAACAATTCCCAAGGCACAACACTGCTCATAACAAAGGCATTTACCATGAAAGGGAGGAGTGGAAGCTGGGAAAAGTAAAATACGTGGATGCACTCGGTGTAAATGTTCCTTGATAGAGGGACAACGGAAAGGAAAGAATGCTGCCAAAACAAGAACTGAAGAAAGATCTTAAAAACTGGCTTTGTTCTTTGATCACACAGACAAACAGAAAACCTGCTTCCTTCTGTTTGATTCTTCCTACATTCAGTGAATATGGACTTTCTATTGCTTTTTGTGATAAAGGATGTACACAAGATGTGCATGACTCCAACATTCATTCTCTTACCAACTGAAACAATTCGCTAGGATCCAAAATGGGCTCATTGCTCAAAAGAATTCATATGCATGGGTTAATTTCTACATATTTTGAAAGGTATAGAAAAAAATTACAGAGATGAAAAGGACTGGCTAGTAGGGGAACTAAAGGGACTATAGTGCAAAGTTTTATTACCTGTACATGCATTTGTTTGTCTGTTGGTGCCTTGAAATTATTTTAAGCAACACCTCTGGGCAGCGTGTGAAAATACAGTACTTTGGGCAATATAATTCTATACTTGAAAAAGCAAGGCAGGATCAAGCTACTCCACACCAAATAAGAAAACTGTAAAATGGCCTATGAAACAAGTCAATGAACTGACAGGCACAGAAAAACAAAAAACAGTGATCCAGCTGGTGACAGGAGAGTGAACAAACTGTATTATCTACTTTGGTGATGGTGATCTGAAGACAGAAAGATGTCTGTATATGAAATGCTGAGAACAAGCTGGCAAATATGGGTAGCATGGAGATAGAAAAGTCCTTTCACTTAAATGTCTATAAGGAATTCTTTTTGCTGTGTTCTGAAACTAAGCAGCAAAAGAAAAAGATTTCTAAGGTAGAGTAAAATTTCCTCCTTTCATGACAGCAGTGACAGACCATAACCATGATCAGCTAAAATCCCACGGAAACTGACTTATCTAGTATGTCCTTCTTTCAAAATAAACATAGGAAACAATTTTCTTTACTGCACAGAAAATTAAAACAGGAACCTTCAGCAAAAAAATGAGCCATAGAAAGGACTGGAGCACCAGTAGAGATTTAATGACCCACCCCTCATTTGTGGGGATGGGGATTGCAGTTGTAGAGGGACAGATATCTTTAACACTGCTATACAACTTGACAAGAGAGATTCCACAAAAACACAAAGAAAGTTGCAAGAAAGCCAGGCAGTCAATCAGTGAAACTCTCAGGTATGGACAACTGCCCTGTGGATAGCACGCTGACAACTAATAGTTTAAAAAAAATATTTCTAACAACAGTCACTACATATTAAGGTTTTCATGACTGTCTGAAGTGTTTTCAGCTATGCTCGCAAATTAATGAACTTAAAGTTCCCATATTCAATCTTTAAGTAGATCCAGGCTTCTTCATACTTTTTTTTTTTTTTTTTTAATAACAAGTAGAAATAAGAAATCTTCTAATGATGTGATTAAGCAGGTATATCCTTTACAAAAATAAATAAATATGCGAAGTAGTAATGACAATTGCAAAATTATAAATCTTCTAAAATTAAATGCAAGCAAAAACACAAATTAAGATCCTTGAAAACTTACTAATGTGTTTTCCCCAGTGGAGCTGTTCCAGAGTCGCATCCGATCGTCTGTACCAATGGTCAACAGATGAAGTCCATCATTTGTATAGCATAAACCATTAACTCTCCCATTGTGAGCAGTGTTTACTGTCAAAAAAAGAGCTGGTTCAGATGTCTACAGAAGAACTATTACTTTGAATACACATTTATTTCAATGTACAGTACTGAAAGTGCTGTTTAAATGGTAACATATCAGTAAACTAATAATTTAACTCTTGGTTTATAAACCAGCAGTCACCAGCAGTGCTCTCAGGGCTCAATTCTAGGGCC
>VZTL01023372.1:206-13274 GCA_013400535.1 Scopus umbretta | reverse complement strand
GGCCCCCCCCCCCCCCCCATTTTTTTTTTTTCAAGTATTTGAAGATTGCAAGGTTTATTTCTTATATCTTTGTAATTTAGGTTATGGAAACTTCCTAAGCTAGTAATGTTCTGAATTTGCCACTGACTCCAAGTAGTTCAGAGCTTCAATGAGGTCAGTGAGCATGGCAGATATTTATTAGCGCCCTGTGTGAATTAGGCCATACTTTCAGGTTGTTATTTCAACAACCTAATTATATCTGGGTTTGATATTCCAATTTACTAACTAATACCGACTCCTGTAATGTATAGTGTGAAGAAAACTGCTGCTTCTGACAGCACTGCTGAGAGCAACAAGCTTGGTAGCTCAGACATCCATGAAAGCAGCCTGACTGACGAGTAAAGGGAAAGAAAGAGGGAGGGGGGGAAAAAAAAAGGAAGAAAAGAAATGAAGGGAAAGTTACTGTTACAAGAAAAAATGCCAAGATGCCTTACCATGTTGTTTTCTACTGTTCTAAAAACAGCACTGTTCTGTATCAGGTCTCAGCATCTGCAGTCTTCAGGTTAGTGCTTTTTATATACTTATGCAGTCTGACCTATTCTCAGTAAATTTGACTGTGCTGTGCTACTCTTTCTGACTGGAAAATAATAAAACTCTATAAAAGATAAGAGTTATAATCAGTTTAGAGTATGTGTTGCCATTTTCTAGCTTATTTGAAAAGTTAATGCTGAGCAATTTAACTTTAGAGATGGCTGGGAATTTTTCAATATTTTTCATCAGAAGATAGCAGTTTAATGCCAAACTTCTTTATAGGAATAGATCACTTGTGATTTATGTCTCCATGCCAAAAAACCCCATTTTATTCAGTTTTGAGATTGTTAAGGTTATAGCTTGACTCGAGACAAAGAATCTAGCTTTATGTTGAAATATGTTTAATTTTGAAGTGTCACATAAATTATACTTAACATTGAAAATTATCGAAATTAAACCTAGATCTTTTAAAATGATTAGCATAAATTTGTTTCTTTACTTGATTTTTAAATTTTTTTTTTGCATGAACCTTTGAGATTCTTTTTCTTTTCATACCAGTTTGGGACAGGAGCATTCCTGGCAATCAGTTCCACACCGGAAAACTATTACTGAGGTTTTCCTGATGTTATCTGTATCTAACATATCTGTACTCTTCTGTTTGTTCTCTGGTACTCCTGTGATTGCTTTTTTTATCATGCCCTTTAGAGACTACCCCTTTGCTCTGTGCCGTGGCGATGCTGCAGAGTTCTGTACCTCAGCTCAACCTCCTCACCATCTTTCTCTCTAGGCAGTCCTTGCACGCTCATAGAAGTCTTTAAGTTCCCTGATATCTGTTTTTACTGTCAAGTAAACAGCTCTTGCTGGCTGCATTAGGCTTAATCTTTTCTAAATTTCCACTAAGACTTTTTTCAAATACTGTGGAGACCTAGTAGTTGAGCAGTGCATGCCACGTGCTAGCACACAGGAGTATTCTGCATTACATGGGATGCATTGTTTGGAGCTGGATGCTGGGACATGTGGAGGGAAGATCTGTGAGAGGCTCAGCTCTTGTGTGGTTTGAACTCAGGGGGAGCCTGCACAGAAGTGAGGTGCTTGGGGGGCATACCTTAGGACAGCTGAGCTTGTCTAGCAGCTTTCTGCCTGTGGCCTTGGGTACCTGGTCCTGCCTCCTTTCTTGCAACTGCATCTGTTGCTGGTCTGATCCCTTGCTGAGCTGACTTAGCTCACCAAGCCAGCAGAAAAACAACCCAGCTGAGAGGAAGATAAAAGGTGGTAGGAGTGTTACATTGCCTCAGCCAACTCATGGAGCATTGACCTCAGATATGGAGTGGGAATCAGGGATGGACTGCCTATAGCCTCTTTGAGAGGTGTCACCTCACGACTCCTGCTGAGTTCTTTCAAAACTCTTAACTTTAGCAGAGAATTATGTTTAGCACATAATCTGTAAAAGCACGCTAAAAGCTCATTTGTCATAGCAATCAAGCAACTTTTCATCTCTTATTATGTCTTTCACATGCTATCTTCATTGTATCTATCCTTGCCTTACTTGCTGCCAAAGTATCAAGACTCTTGTTTGTGATTAGCCTGTGATATGGGCCTTCTTGAAAAGTCTAATTAAATTCTTGGTTGACCACAGTTATGTTCTCTTTATCTTGCTGTTCATGCTTGGGCAGGATGTAAACTTCTGCACAATGAATGCATTAGCCTTCTTCAAGTGTCTCCTTAGAACTGTTTCTCAGGATAGTTGTATGGTTAACACAGTGCTAGGCTGAGCTTACCTCAGGAGCTTAAACAGGAATATACACAGCATGGGAAATAAACAAGAGGAATTAGAGGGTGTGTGGTTGCCCAAAGAAGTGTACTGAAATCTCCATCGTGAACTCAAAATTGACTGGACAAGGCCCTAAGCAACCTGACCTAATGGCAAATTTGGCCCTGATTTTTAAAGGGAGAAAAACTATATTACCTATAGAGCTCTCTTCCAACCTTAATTGTTATATCATGACCCTTCTTTTTTTTATTGTGTGTTCTCTTGTACTCTATTGTCTCTTGGTTTCACTTTGTTTCCTTCCTTGGAATTGAAGCTCTTTGAAACTGTGCCTGTTACTTACATATAGTACTTTTACATATTTTATATGTCAATATATTTTAAATATAACTTTAAATATATATAAATGTTCTTTGTCATATAGTCTTTTTTTTTTTTTTTTCCAGATCTGTTTGACATTCATTTTTCCTGTCCTTTATAAGTAACAAAGTACTGAGCCAGATTTTGTAATCAAAGGTACCTCTGTGACACTTTCTGGAGAAGGCTTTAGAAAGGTATCAGTTGTTTTAGCCACCAGCTTCAATGCAGCAAATAATAGTTTACCCTAAGACTGTATCTCCTTAGCTATGCAGTCTTGTAACTTGGACTGGGAAGTGGTCAAGGGGGTTGTGTAGTTCAGGCAGTGACCCATCCACATGAACAACCTGTGGGGTGTACCCGAGTACCCCAGAAGTGTACTCTAGACCTACACTTTCCCACGTGTGATTACATCACTACTTTTACAATGTTTTCTGCTGCATGGGACTGTTGTGCTTTAACCCCAGTCAGCAACTAAGCACCACACAGCCACTCGCTCACCCTCCCCCCACCCCTGGTGTGACGGAGGAGAGAACTGGGGGGAGGGCGGGGGAGAAAGTAAAACCTGTGGGTTGAGATAAAGGTAGTTTAATGGGATAGCAGAGAAAGAGAAAATAATAGTGATAAAAGAATATACAAAACAAGTGATGCACGATGCAATTGCTCACCACCTGCTGACTGATGCCCAGCCAGGCCCTGAGCAGCGATCGCTGCCCCCCAGCCAACGCCCCCCAGTTTATGTACTGAACATGATGTCATATAGTATGGAATAGCCCTTTGGCCAGTCTGTTTGCCTAAGCTCCCTCTCAGCTTCTTGTGCACCTGGCACAGCATGGGAAGCTGAAAAGTCCTTGACTAGTATAAACACTACTTAGCAACAACTAAAATATCAGTGTGCTATCAACATTGTTCTCATACTAAATCCAAAGCACAGCACTGTACCAGCTACTAGGAAGAAAATTAACTCTGAATTAAGCTGAAACTAGGACAGGGACACAACTGAGGAATTTCTAAGGGAAGGACAAAAGAAAGAAGGAATTGAAAGCTATGGGAGAGACTTTTTAAGGCTATGAGGGCTGCTCTAGATGTTGCAACCTGCGGAAAATAAGGCTGCAGCAAGGCAAAACATGGGAAGGACTTCAATATATGTGAAGCAATATGATTTCCATAAGTAGCTTCATCTATTTGGGGGGGGAGGGGGCTATTCATAGCGTCAGTAACACAAAGATGTATGATTCTGTCTCTATTGCAACTTCCGTGCTCCTCAGAAAATCTGCAGCTTGATCATCCTCTTGCAGATGCTAGAATTAAGCACATAATAATCATCTTTCTCTTTACTTCCTGCTCTCATGTTGTTATTACAAAATGTTCAATGTTCTTAGTGAGTTCTCTGAAGTCTTAGTAGCCTAGTAGTGAAAACATGTGTTAACATCAACACATAAAGTGAAATAAATGCTTAAAACTATGTGATGTCTGTAAGAGTAAATAAAGGAATTACTACTTTACATCTGGTCTAGTAAATGGCATATAAAGTAATAATCACTTAAAGTGGGGTTTTACCATGGATTATTGAGGTTCTACTGTACAAAAGAATGAAAGAGAATTTAAGTATGGTTTTAATAAAACATTATATCTTGGAACCCACCCTCTAAATGATTTTTCTTTTCAGCGTAAACTTTTTTTACCTTGTGGTTATACAATATTCTCCTAATTATTCCTTTACTGTTTCCACAGTCTGACCTTTATCTTTCCCAGTCCTTCTCAAAGCATGTCCTGATCGGTGCACACTCTCTGCAGACCCCATTGTCTGCTGCAGCAAGTTGATACCCGCTATCATTCTTTCAGCTGCTTCTTTTTCTTGGAGGCTTCCTCTCTGCCTGCCTTTATCACGTTCATTCATTTTTCTCTTTCTTTTCTCTGGGGAAGCCTATAAAGATAGAGTAAGAGAAATATGATAAGTTCCTTCAAGTAAGTAATTTAAAATGAATATCTGGCTTGCTTGGTAAGTGCAACAGGAAAATAAGTTTTGATACATCAGAATGCATCTGGTAAAGTCTTAACACAACGAGAAAAAACATCCACCTGTACTTCTGGGGGCAATGGTCAGCCCTCAGCTCCCTCAGCAATAAATCTGGCTTCAGTTAAATGAATTTCATGTTCCACCACTGTGTTTTATTGTTCCCTTAGGTTAACTAAAACCATTGCTTTTGCTGCTGCTGCAGTCAATGTTATAGAACTTTATATTTTGGTCTGAGCCAAAAGATTGCAGTTAACTATGGGTGATGACGATGAAGAAAAGTCAAACTCTTTTTCTGCATCATTTAATCTCACCTTAAATTATCTGTATGTCACCAGAAACACAGCTCAGATCTGCTGCCTCTTCACTAATCTGCTTATTTGTATGATTCCCAAATTATCTTCCAAATAGACACCCATCTGGAAATTTCCTAAATGCTTTTTGTAAAAAATTGTTAAAAACTCTTGATCGTTGTTTGCAGCCCTACTACAGTATTCTTTTAATGGAAAAAAAGGGTGAAGTTACTCAATCAAGTGTCTTCAACACTGACACATGCTGATATATATGATACCTAAATAAATGCCTGGAAGATAATTAGCAAAGCTAATCCTAGAAATTCCTTCTTTTTGTTTGTTTAAAATGCTTTTCTAAGGCTTCAGCTTCTAATGCTTCCCAAATTTTCTTCTGCTTTGGAAGAAATACTGTATTTCCCTGGGCTTACAGTTTCCATTGTTGCAGGTAAATTAGCAAACAGGTTTGCTGAGACAGTTTAACAGAATTCTCTCAGCTTGTTGAGAGGCTGATTGCAAAAGAGGAAAGCATGTCTCAGATCTGCTGCTGACAGTTGTTGCAGAGGTGGGAGGTATGGGTTATCCTCCGCAAAATAAACTTGTCGATTTGGAGGTTGTAATGAAGCTGACCTTCAGTAGGCTTGCTGCCTTACACTGACAAGGGATGATTGGTGGAAATTGGGAAAGATCTGTTTTGGGGAGAAGGAATCAAGAGTAAAAAGTTTCTACCAGCATCTTCACTTCTCGTAGGAAGAAAAAAGGGACTTTCAGGGTGTTGTCTTCTGCCAGGGACCAGGGAAAAGCCACCAGCCCTTTGTTGCTGCAGAGCTTTGCAGGGTGCTGACTGTTCAGTGGCCAGTATTGGCTTAAGATACTGCTTCCTATTAAGCTAAAATGTTCAAGCTGAGCTCAGTTTTCAACCCACATGACCAATTTACTACTAGTATGAGGAGATGAGACTCCATTTGCTTCGATGGACTGACCTACGTGTATGCTGGTGGTGAATTAGACAAAATAT
Organism: Scopus umbretta; assembly: GCA_013400535.1. Classification (NCBI taxonomy): domain Eukaryota; kingdom Metazoa; phylum Chordata; class Aves; order Pelecaniformes; family Scopidae; genus Scopus; species Scopus umbretta. The sequence continues at coordinate 7,314 of VZTL01023372.1, read as the reverse complement.
ATTCATTCTGGCTTGATCGCAGAACCTTTGATTAAATTATGTTTTTCTCTATTTTCTCATGAAGGGCTACATCTGGCCATGGAGGAATAGCTTGTAACAACACTGAAACATAAATTATTTGATGGATTACTTAGGACTATTCACTTAATGCATGATAATCCTGTGAACATGTTAACAAGCAGCAATTCTCTGATGATTAAACTGCTTTAAAAATGTCTTTGTACTCATATGTCATTAGAATGAACTTGGCACTTCTAAAACATCCATTATTCATCATGTTCCAGTGTTGCATCTGACTGTGTATTGCTTTAATTTCACTCACTTAACAAAGCAATCTATTCATTACAATAGTTTGAAAGATGTTTTCTAAATCAGAAAAAACCTAGTTAAATATACAGCTTTATTTATCTTTACAAGTATATTAGAACAAAAATAACATCCCAAATTGTAATTACATACTTGGTGCATTTAAATATATTAACTAAAACTAAATGGATGTTTTAAGGAAAAACTTTGTTGAAATTAATTATATTGTTATTTGGGGAAGCAGGATAAATAAAACATCTTGCTGAATGCACAAGGTTGACCTTTCTTTCTGAAATAGTTCAGCAAACATTTTCTCAGCAATCCTTTTTCACATGCATGTATTGTCCTGATTGCTCAAGAAGCAGAGAAGGACAGAGTATTATTACTGCAAATATGAATACTACTTATATATATATATTTTTTTTTTAAATGGATGTTTCCTGCTTCTCCTGTATCTTTTCATTTTACAAGTCCTGGGTAATCCAGGACAATCCATACACTGTGAACCCCATTATATCCTACATTAGCTTTGCTCCTTTTTGAATCTGTGTGTGATGGCTGTTCCAGAAGTGATTCTTCACTTCCCAGCAAGCCCATGAGGTGTATCTCAGAAAGTATCCGACTGCTGATTTACTCTATATCTGAAGATTTTTCACTCATGGGCTGCATAGGTTCCATCTCCTGTAAGCGAAAGGTGGCTTTTGTCAGAGGAGTTAGGCAGAATACCAGCTAAATGGATCACTTGAAGTATCAACAGAAATGCATTTTTGTTTCAGTATGGCTAAATTAATTTCCAGTTGAACTAGTAAAATTCTGGTAAATAACAGTGGGAGATGGGCTAATAACCTCCATACAAGCCAGAAATCTTTATTCTCGGGGTGCACGAGAGTCTAGCAAAACATGCACAGATATGTGATGACTAAACTTTTAGTCATTAGATTTTGAAAAGCACTTCAGTCTCTTAATTTTGCTTTATAAATCCTTCTTTGTTTGTGGGAAAACAGTGGATAGTCACCTGTGCTATGTTTCTCATAGATTTTTGATCAAATATGTTTTTAACACATTCTGATTCATTCTGTTGCTGCAACTAGGATGTTTGAACAGCTATGGAAGGTTTACAAATGCTTTCCTAGTAAGCAATAGAGGTAGGGAGTCCCTGTTGATTGTATTAACTCTTTCAAGAGTCTTGGTACAGTAAAAGTCAACATATTAATGATTAGCCTATGGAATTGTTAAAACAATGTAATTGTTAAAATACTGTGAATAAAATATTTGTGAAAGAGATGGAACAATTGTGTGGGAAGAGGAGAGTATTGAAAGAGGTGGACTTGAAAGATTTCAGTAACCATAGATCTCTGTGTTTGGCTAAGAATGTTGATGGAATCAGAATAAACTAAGAAACCCAACTGTGGGCTCACTTTTTAACATTTCTGTCTCTTCCTGTGAATCACAGTCCTTCTTTGTTCATAGCCCAATAAATAAGTTACTTTACAATGAATTAAGAACTAATTGCAGAGAATTTCTACTGTATCATATCAAAACTGTATTAGCATATAGCTTTTTTCATCAATCTTTCCTTAAAAAATGGCAGTTTATGGCACATGATACTTAGTGTGTCATCTATGGCAGTATCAAAATTGAGTTAGTGGTGTGTCAAGCTTTCGTACACCTTTTTATGCACCTTTTTATGGTCAGACTTCTTAAGGTAAGTTAAGCTTTTCCTTTGAACTAACCTTGATGTGTTTGTGGATATATTGCTATAGCTTTGGCTTCATTTATATGTAATCCGACCTCTGAAAACCCTTATGTTGTACATGGAAATAGTTCTGAACTGTTTCATACTGAGGAATTGTTATTTACAATGCAAATAATCTACAATTTCTACAAAATGCTAGATAAGGACTTTTTTTTTAAACTTAGTTAATCTGTCTGTATTTCTTTAACACACAGCCCCTGTTCTCCCTGGGGCATATCAGCAAAGCCAGTCCCAAGGATATGGATACATGCACCAGACCAGTATGTCATCCATGAGGTCCATGCATTCACAGCCTCATTCGGCAGGTCTGGTGAGTACTTGGTTTAAAGAATGTTTTTATTTGGTAAGCAACATCATCAGCTGTTGTGAAATCTCGTGAGTGACTGAGTGAATTGGTCCCCTTGAATTGTATAGTTGAACTATTTGACTGTCCTAGTCCTAAATGTAAGTAGTAGTCCTCATGTTTAAAAAAGAGTAAGTGACCGAGGGCAGTGGCAAGAACTTTTATGTCCAAATGCATTAAAAAAATCATTTATGATCTCCAGAAGGCAGAGAAATAACTGAATCTTCTACCTGCTAAAAAAATAGTAAACGTTTGGACAGTATTTCACAGGCTGAGCTTTGATGTTGTGCTCTGTGATGAATTTAGGCTCCTAGCGCTGGATGAAAACCACTGATCTCTTAAGATTACTGTGTTGGTTTAAATTAATTTAAAATTTTTTGACTTGCTGATGTTGTACTAGCAGGCTTTGTGCCTACCCATATTATTAATCTCTGCTTGTATAAAACTAGCTCAGACTCCATATTGGTGTGCCATTTCTAATTCAGCAGAACAGCCATGCACCCACTCGTGCCTGATCCAAATTGAGTTATACTGCTGGATGACTGAGGAGCTTTATCATGAAACCATGGCCACAGTCATGAAGTTCCTAACTGTGGTGGATGGGAATGTGAAGCCAGAGTGAATTTTCATTTTAGAAGTAACTGGTCATAGAAGGAGAGCTGAATAGATATTCAGCTGGGGTTTTTAGGAAATTGAGCTTCTTTTTTCTTTTTGAACTCTTTATATATGGTTTTAATGGTTACCATATTTTTTTTATCATATCACTGCCTAGAGATTTCATAGTTCAGATCCAGTCACCTTTTACTTTAAAAATATTGACTTGTAATTTTGAATTTTAAACTATTTTGAATTTATGTTAATTAACTACCTCTGTCACCTTTTTTAGAGATGAAGTATTTAATTATGAACCAAAATTAGAGGTTGCTGAGCTGAAGAAAACTGTTTTCAAGATTAGCTGAAGCTTGTATTTTTCTTTAAGACCAAAACTCCATGGCATTTTATATTGCAAAGATCATGGCATTCTGGGAGGTTTGGGTGCTTTCAGGCTTGCCAGTTTCTCAGCTGCTTGGAGGCTGAGGGGGTTAACTTGCTGGAAAGTCTGGGATCCAGATACCTACATCTTTGGGTGAGCCAATAACCTGGGAAACTCTTTGGATGCCTGCATGGCAGTTGTGAGGCAGCTGATACTAGAATCAACCATTAATTTCCAAGGATATTGCAAGGCACTTGGGAGCTGGATGCTTTCCAAAAGGGCCAGAGTCCAAAAAGTGGGGGACCTGGAAGCTTGGGCTTTGCCAGCAGGTTTGCTAGTCAGTGGGGGGGAGCAAAGCAACCTTCAAATCCAGCAGACAGAGAATGAAGATGCCTGCAAATCTCGAATAGCAGCATTTGCGGCTATATGGGCATGTAGATGGCTACTATTTCCCTGGTATGTCTATATCTCAGTGACAGTGGGCTACCTGTTAAAACAATGTAATTTCAATCATCTTGAGAATCATTATTTGCCCCTCCTTCCACAACTGGGCATGCAAAAGTAATAGGAAAAGGAAGGGAGTGAAGTTAAAGCATTTAAAAAATAACAGATTGACTGAGTGTCTCCTTTCAACAAGATTTCTTATCCCGTTTGTGAAACTATTGTCATTTGACATTCTTTTAAGTGATAATAGCTGTTTATCATGGGGAAAAAGGAAACAGCAAATGTCATAGTTTGAATGGATCTTGTTGCTGTTAAAAACTGAGCTGGTTTCCTTGAAGGCAATAAAACCCAAACATTTCCAGAGGGAGAAGATCAAGGGCTGCTGGCCTGGTGCTGACTGCTAATTTGCCAGTCTGGTGAGGAAGGCAGTGTGTGATCTTATCACCCCCCCATGCTGATGATTCTGCTTCAAAAGAGGCATCTCAGATGCAGCTAGAAACCTGGCAAGCTCCCTTGTCTTTCGACCTTCACATCAAAAGGCTATCTTGTGCAGCTTATCCAGGTGTGCTGGGCATGTAACACTCAGCTATTGGGATGGCACCCAATGTGTGCTGGGGGAAACCTCTGGTTGGGGGGGGGTGTTTAAGTGTAGCAATTTGTAACAGACTGAAGATGGAAGGCAGCCTTGGAGTGCTTTTCAAATGCTGTGTGGACATGCCCTAGGAAATCTTGACAATGTTAGGTTCAATGCTTTCAGCTGCCTGTTCAGTTCTGGGCTTGGAGCAGTACTGCCAGAGATGCAGCCTTGTCTGGCTAAGCCAGGCAGAGGGAAGAAAGAAGTAAGAGAGGAAAGTAAGAGGAGGAAGAGATGGGAGGAAAGAAACCCCAGCCTGGTCTCAAAGCACAAGCAGTTTTTGAGACTTAACTAAATGCAATGAAGGTGACAAAGTCACCCATCAGTGCCTGAGTTTGGCCAGGACATCTCTAGGGTGAGAGTGATTAAGATCCCATGGGTTATATGAGGGTGGGGGTGATTGGAGGGTTAGCTGCTGTAGTAAAACCTACTCCTTTCAGTTGGTTTGTTCCACTGTTATCAAAGCAGGGTCCCCAAAAAGTTCATTTTATCATCACGTCCACCAATCTCCTATACTAAGAAACAGAAATTTTCTAATTTCTAAATTTTCAAATTCCAGTTTATTTAATTTTGAACATGATCCTAACACCGTCTCTGGGTAGTTTTTTTTTTTTCCTAGATAAATTGTGCTATTTTCTGATTCTTAACTTTTGCTCACTTTCTATGAGCAGTTCTGCATAATGTGCTGAATTTAATTGTACAGAATGTTTTGTAACAGACCCCTGAAGGCTGTTTGCCTCTTTGGAAGATAACAGAGGATGTTCTTGCATCTTTAGATAACTAAAAGTGGTAGGAAAATGAAACTTAGGGTGCAAATTGGCTTTCCTTGATAGCTGTTCTATGTGAAGGACGCTGCAACAGGTACTCTTCCTTGTAAGGAGCAATCCATAGAATAAGTATAAACTGGTGGATGAAGTGGAGGAAGAAATATGCATCTGTCAGCTCACATCTGCCTGGGGAGCTGGGAATATAGGACCTGGCTTCACTACTTCATATGCACAAGACTTACTGTTCTGTCTAAGCAGTAGCTGCAAGTTAGACCTTTGAGGAGGTGGGAGATAAGTGAGTGTTTGACTGTTTTACAAAACCCCAACCTTTTCTTATAGCCTCTTGTGCTCTCAGTACCTGCTAAACTCAGTACTGACAGAGGAATAATTCACTAAAATGCATTTTAAAAATCCTTGCTTTGAGTCCTTTAAGCATTGTAATTCTCAATTATATAGCCCAGACTACACTCTGAAGTGATAATTAGGCATTAAATGCTAACAGGATTATTATGGAGATTTCTCCTGACAGCCATTAAGCACCTAATTAGGTGTTAAGGCCATAAATTTGGGTTTCTCAGCAGCATTTAGGGCCCTAATAAATTTTTTTAAAGTTTGAAATTACCAGCTTGTCTTCACAACTGTGCCACCACAGTGATGCAGTCAAGCTGCCTTAAAGGAGACAGCAGTAGTACGTCCTACACCATGATGTTCTAAGCATGAGTGAGCATCCCTCTGGGTGAGCAAAAACTTCTCTGTTTCTTTCCAAATGTACGTTAGTTTAATAAAACATGTAATCTCTTCCCCCAGTCTTTGCCTACTTAAAGGGGACATATAAGCATGGCTCAGAGGAAAATCTATTTTCTGCCTTATGACAGATAGGGACTTACTACCATTTTTCTTAAATGGACCTTTTTTTGAAATAAATGGTTTATAGGACTAACTGCTGCTGACCTTGTTATAATAGCATATTTTTTCACTGTTTTTTTGGGGGGTTAGTTTCAAGGCTCAGTAGAGAGATCAGTTGAAATAGTTGGAAAAAATAAGATTCTCAAAGGCAGAGACCATTCCTTAGGGTCTTCCAACCTGTAGTTTTCTAGTTTATGAATCTTTAAGGAATTTTTGGTGATGACAGAACCCTCCCAATTAGTTGCTTCGATGTACTGCATAAGCAATGATGCTCTTTTTCATCACCTTCCATGAAAGTTTGGAAGACATTAAGAACCCACCAAGAAACCACATACCTCTGGTTGAAAATTGCTCTTGGTTACAGCCTGTAGGGCAGCAACATTACAGGGCCCAGCAGAGAGCAATTACACAGAGCAAGATTCAAATACAGTTCAGAGTAGGCTTATCAAGAAAGGTAGTGGTCTCCAGTGTTTAACCAGGAGTCGATTTCTCTGTAGTGATTAATCTGCACTACCAATGATAAAGTCAGAATAAAGACAAAAAGTGTATTTCTAGCATTGGAACAGTATAGTGGTTGGATTAGATGATCCCACATTTCCAGCATGTGACAAAAGGCCTACTCACTGTGTGTGGAGGAATCTCCATCTTTTCTGAAAATGATTTCATTAAAGAACCCCCAAAACCCATATATGAGGTGGACTAAAATTAATCTAGAGTTGTTTTCCTCAGCTGGGAAGCAGAACAAAGTTTGCTGTCTCTTAAAACGTTCAGACAATAGTAGTAGGCCTTACCTCAAACACTGACTGTTTTTATCTTTTTTATCTTTAAATCATTGTACCAGAAAAATTCAGCTTGATATTGTGACATACCAAAAATTGCTGGTAGGAAACTGAATATTATCAGTGATACTTGAGCTGCTCTTGACTTCTGTTGAGAGACAGGGTAAGGAAAAGAAAGTACTCTTGGCAATTTTAAAATG
>VZTL01023365.1:3288-61152 GCA_013400535.1 Scopus umbretta | reverse complement strand
GTGTGGTGCTTGGTTGCTGACAATGGATAAACTACAACACTGGGAATCTTTTTGGGTTCAGGGATAGCAAATGGCACTCCAGTAGGTGTCTATGTTCTTAAAAGCCCATCAGACTCATGCAGTTATACACCCTAACACTGATGATAATTTTTTAATCTTCTTTTCTTGCTTAAGGTTAATGATGCACAATTGTTTGGGAGGAGTGACAACTTTCCAATTTCCTACTGCTTTTTTTTTTTTTCCATAAATTGTAGTGATGTAGGTTTATACTTTAGGTTAGACCATTACAGTACAGAATGATTGGTTGTGAATTTACTTTATTTCTCTGATTTGTGTTTTTTAGATCAAGCTAATGCCTCCAGCTCCAAATGACGACTTGGCTTCTCTGAGTGAGCTAACAGACAGCAGCCTTCTTTATGAGATTCAGAAGCGTTTCAATAACAATCAGATATATGTGAGTTTTGGGTTTTGTTTTTTTTTTCAAAAAAAAAGCAAATGAGAGAATAGGAAAATAGGATTACTATCATAAGTACAGGACAGTAACTTGCCCCACACTCATAACTAATATTTAAGTGGATCAGGGCATATGTGTGCAATTTCTCAACTTTATATAGCAAAAGCAGAAATAAAAAATGGCATAACACTTCAGATAGGCTCAGATAAAATTTATATGTGTTTATTTCACAAAGTAGGTGTATTGGTAAAAATTGATGGGCACATATAATCTTCTCTCTCAAACTACCAAAAGATCCTTCCATCTTTAATATTATGTTAAATTAATTTTAATAGAGCACATGATTACTGGAAATTTAAAAGAAGTTTAGATTTTAAAAGCTTAGAATTGAACTCATTTTCTATATTGTAATGTTAATCATCTAGATACCAAATGAAATAATTATAGCAAGGTTTTTGTAATGCAGATTTTCCTGGGTTTGCCATATTAAACTCAGGAGGCATCTGGTTAGGTGTAGATTACTTCTGGAGAAAAATCTGTACTTGAAAATTTTGGTAACCCTGTTCGTGTCTTATTCATAACTTATTTCTAACTTACCAAACAGCGGAGTGGCATGCTAATGTGAAACATGCAAATTTAAAAAAAAAATTATCAGTTGACTGTACCATTTAGACTAAAGGAATATGGGGAATTGGCATGTTGCTGTGAATTGAATACCTTTGAAATTTTGGGAACTTCAATTCTAGCTGTTATGGCATTCAACACTAATAAATATTCTGAGTTTTAGAATCATGGATCAAATCCTTTTTTATTATGAGTGTTTCTTTTGCTTTAGCTCACTTTCAAAGGTGCCAAACAGATAACTTTAACTGAATTCAGGAGGATCCACGGATACTCAGTATTTATAAAAAGGAAGTGGTCTTTTATTTTAAAATGCTGAAGATTTTACCTAAGAGGATCTCAAACCCTGCTCTGGCATTCTCCTTAGCTTAGTGGAAATTTATAGGCAGCGATACTCTGCTCAACAGCAGCCATTGTGCTTTGGTAGAGTGTCAGCATCAGTGCTGAAAATCCTTACATCTCTGGGTGCTTTGGCTCTCAGACTTAGACGGAAAAGTCCTTGGGCTACAATTCCAAATCAAAATCCTCCTTAAAACTGAACATGTCCTGTTTCATGTTTTGGCAAGCTTGATAAAGTTCCATTCTGCAGGAAAACCCAACACTGAAGTTGGGGTGAGGGAAAGAGAGGAAATAAATTACTGCATTTCAGGAGATAAATAGTACATTTACTATGAAAGGCACTATTTTCTGCCCCCCCAAATCGAAATACTTCATTTTGAAAAAGGCAGCATGACTGGGACTGTTCACATGATGATTTGCTGTCTGACCTCTTCAGAGGAAGAGGTCTGGCGTTTTTGCATTCTAAGAGCATGACACAGCAGTAGCTATGTATATGGAGTGAGAAGTATAGCAGCAAGGGGGACCTGCAGTCTTATACTTAGGTACATCTTTCACATATGAGTCTTTAAATATGAAATAATAAAATCTTGACACCTTTCCAATCAGTGGATGGTTTGCTATTTTTAATATAGCCAGGATTTTTTTTCTATATGCATGTACGTATGTTCATATATACATGCATAAATACTTACATATGTATCAATTGCTCTGTCTTATCCCACGACCAACATATTTTAATGTATCAATTCTGTGTAATCGATATAGCATTTCTAAATTCTGTCATCTATCCCACAAAAAATTGCTTGAGGAGCTTGTTCATATGGTAGGTGTCACATTTTTGTAATTTAAGAAATAGTAAATTACAAATTAAATTTCAAATAAGCTACCAACAATATATGCAATGCAATTCTTATATGCATAATTTTCCGTTATGAAAAACTCAGCTTTATTACAAAAAGAATAATTAATGCTACCTGAATTGTAAATTTAGATCTCAATTTAAAATTATGAAGTTAAAAGCTCTGAATTTGCAGATTTTGTTTAAAATGTTGATAGTGAGATTTAAGAGGCTTTGCCAAAAGTCTGTTCTGGAAGAAAACCGTTAGTGTCTTTAAAGACTTAGTTTGTTAATTAATAAAGCAGTTATATCTTCTTATTTTTTCAGACCTACGTTGGTGACATACTGTTGCTTGTTAACCCATTTAAAGAACTTCCTATTTATTCTACCATGGTAAGCATTCTCTCTTTAAGATGTTACACTGTGGATCTTTTTCAGTGGATTCATATAGTTCATTTGGCAGGCCAAACCCCTAAAATTAATTAAGCATCTTATTTTTTAAATCTTAGCAAAAAATATTTAATCTCTTCCAAGATACCACAATTTTTTCCTGTGTCTTATCTGTAAACCAGCCATCTTGCTGATGTTTTGTATGAGCAGTAGCAATTTTTATTGTTTAAAAATAGTTCCTGATGTATAACGTGACCGTGGTGGTTCCTGCCATTGCCAAACTTGCAAAAATAGATGCATACTTCATGCCGTGGTTGTTTGAGTTCACACACCCCCTTGGTCCAAGACACGGTTACGGGGGTAACAACCTTGAACGGTGCAGAAAGACTCAAAATGGCCCTGTGTGCTCCACACCAGGCCGCTCAGTCCAGAACCCGTACAGGCAAGGAGTGCCAAGTGCTTGGCATGAGCTTAGCACTTACCCCAGGGCAGCCACATGGAGGCGGCTCGCGTGGGGCACAGGCAGGATATGCGCAAAGGGATTTTGAGTCCGTGTGTGCACTGTCATATGTACAAGGTCACTTAGGACGTGCTTCAGATGTCTCTCTCTTGAATAGTAGGACCCTTCTCTTTCTACTCTTTCGCTTGTGAGACAGTTATTTACAAGGGGTTTATTGTTTCAGTACCTAGACGTTGAGACTAACTTAAGTGGACTTCGTAGAACCGTGGGAGTAACGCAAGTTCAAATTATTTGATCTCTGCTTCATCCTCACTCAGCCATTTTGGAGACAGAGTATTAGCATAACTGTTGATTTCTTCCTTCCCTCCCTGTTATTTTCTTACTGTTGAACTGATCACATTACTGCACAGAGATCAGTCTTGCTGTTGTTTTAGGGAGTGTCCAAATACGTTCATTTAGTTTACCAAGAAGTATAAACGGTTCAAAATTTGGTAAGCAAACTATTGTGTGGCTGTTTGCTATGTCATGTGGCTTTGTGTGTATCACTAGTAAATCTGAGAGAAAGAAATGCTGTGAGATTCAATGGCAGTAGGAGCAGATTCCAAGTTGGGAGTCTAACTTTAGTTTCCAGAAATGGAAATTATCCACCATCTCCAAGGTTTTAGATGATGATATTTTTTCCTGTCACTGTGTATTTTACATTAGATACATGATTTTGTGCACCAAGAAAGAACTGTAAAGAAAAAGAATTTTAGTGATAGGCTTACATATTAAAATGTTTCCTGAACATTTGCTGCATCTTCTCTTGACCTCGCTGTGACAGATCTATTTTAGCAAGTTTAGCATGAGACACTTTTTGTCCTGTAATTGTTTGGGTCACCTTGGATGATCATTACTTTTACTCCATCATTATTATCTGCAAGGAATTGTGCATTAGGCAGGTGTTTCCCAGATGATCAAAGAAACATGGTTGTAAATTAGCTTTGTTTTCTCTGGTTTTGAAATGCTCACATATACCACAGCAGCTTAGCTCGTATTACATTGGAGTCTGTACGTGTTAGATGGTCTGTATATTGAAGTAATAAAAATTGATGATGTCAGTTCCTCAGTAGACACTGACATGCTATATGATGTGGCTCATTAGTTAGCATTTTGGTGTCAGGTATGTGGTTTGTTAGCTGTCAGAAAAAGAATGCAAAGATATATTTGGCATGATATTATTTTTAAAACCAGGATGAAGCAATGAAAAGATTATCATGAAGATTTTTCAATAACAGCAACACTTTAGGTTTTCTTCTCATTTTTAAAAATATTCTCTTTTCATAACTTTTGGCAATCTTTATTGTGTTATCCTACACTGACCTCCCACACACACTTCCAATGGAATACTTAATCTTTTTATAAGCAATTATTCACTCTGAGATGACATAAAGAATCATACGTTAATGGACACCGATATACATTTCTTCATATGCAATTCAATGCAACTGGTAGATGATAATATTAAAGCATTTTTACATGGAAATACAGTGTACTACTACACTGTACATTATAGTAGTACTATACTACTGGGAACATGCCGACGTCACTTCAAAGGTATGATAGTAACTGTAAAATTAGCTTGTGCTATGGTCATCCTGCTTTCTTATGTTTGTGCAGAATTTATTTGTTTCTGATTAGGGCAAATATATTCTTGAAGTTCATGTGTTAGAAAAATATGTAAGCTTGCAAAGCGCTTGCAACATTATGCAATGAGAATAAGTATGTGAAGGTTTTTCTTTCTGCTTTGTGACATGCTGAAATGATTCCTTGGAAGTGGTGTGTATTTAATCTTGTTTAGTCTGGTAACTCAAAAGGCCTGAATGAGAATAGGGCCGTATTGTGGAGCATTCATTCAGCCACAGCGTTGTAGATGCCCCAAGACTTTTTGGTTTAATATCAAAATAAGTAAGACAGGCATGGGATAGGAAGGGATGATAAGCTCCTCATTAGTTTGGAGAAAGGAGCAAATATAAAATGGCACTGTGGTGGAAGGCTGTTAGAGAGAATAGTTGGAGAAAATAGGACACAAGGGAAAGGAAGTGATTTGGTTGTTTAAGTGATAGCATCCAGTATCATTCTAGATGCTTCATAGTGTTCCAGTTGTCTCGCAGCTGCCATGGGTTTCTGTAGAGGCTGTGTTAATTTTCTAAACCCCTGAGAAAGTCTGATAAAAGCTGTAGAAAAAGGTAAGTAAAATTATTTATTTAAGGATATTTGTAAAATGGTATAGTGTTTCTGCTCACAATGTTGTCTAAATCACATTCTGTATTTTCTTTATTATATTTATTTATTCTGAAAGAACAGAATTGTAGATATTAGAAGACTATCTAATTTTTCTAAAATCTGCTTGATATTAGCTGAAAGAACATCAGGCTATCCTCAGAAAAAAATTGAGATTTCAATAGCAGATAATTGTTTCTACTCATACGTAAGCTTTAAGGATAGTACATGTTGCCAGCTATGTGTATCACAGAAGTTATTCTATATTGCAGAGAGAGTATTTGTGGGAAACTGGTCTGTCATGTAATAAAATAATTAGTTTATAACTTAAGCCTTTGATTTCAATTTTAACCTTTCACAGGATGATCATATTTCATTTTGTAACCTTTTTAAGTCAAGACATTGAAGAACTATAAGCGTGAGGTACAAAAAAGTAACTTCATAGGTTTTGGTTTACTCAGTGCACAAACCAGTATTGTTGAGTTCTCTAGTTATGTTTAATTTTGTATCTTAATTAGACTTTCTATGCTTATAGCTCTTTAATTAAAATCTTCATAGATACTATAATGGTACCACATATATACATACAGAGATTCTGTTCATAATGCTTAGAGAGCTTTACAAAAAAAAGAAAAACAACAGTATTAAGGGGGTGAAACAATAATTAGTTTGAAATGTATTGATTGTGTAAATTTTCTACAATTTTTCAGGTCACCCAGCTTTATTTAAGTAACTCTGGAAAATTGTGTTCCTCACTTCCCCCACATATATTTTCCTGTGCTGAAAGAGCTTACCACATGCTATTCCAGGAGCAGCGTCCCCAGTGCTTTATCCTCAGGTGAAAATTTATCTTTCTATTAACTAATTTGTAACTCCTGCCTTTCAGCTGTTTCCCCCAGGACTCAACAGTTGAGATTTCCATTTTATTTTTCCCTCCAACTGATTTCTTTCTGTGTACTGATCTCATTATCATACGTTAGAGCAAAATAGAACTGAAAAAGGTTTAATTACATCTCAAGTTCATAAATTCTCTTGGGGAATTGCCACTCCATCTAGCTGCATCTAATTAGGAACAAAGAGTTAATGGTAAAGAATTCAAAACTGCTGTGTGTGTTTGCTAATATTACATGGATCAGGATTAGAAATACAATCTAATGACAATAAAAATAACAAGTCCTTGATTAAATTACAAACCTCTGAGCTGGGACACCTGTGTTGGAGCTTCCACTCTGCCTCACATGTTTGCGTGGCCATGAGCTTGTTATTTAGCTCTCCAACTGCAAAATGGACTTTAACCAATTTCTTTATTCACAGTGTTGTCACAGTGATAAATAGCTTCAAGATTGTGGATAAATGTGTTTGAAATCTTCAGTGAAACAGAGTTGGATCCAAATATGCTGGTTTTTATAATGGTGAAACTTTTAATTCACTTTCAGCTTTTGATCCCCATATCTGTTAATCCAATTTCTTCCTTCATCCTAGCTGAAAGCATGGTGAATTTGATGTTGCTCAAAGAAATTTGTTGTTCAGTTTTGTCACTTTGACAATCAGCTGAAATATTGGCAAGGATTTGCAGAACTTCATGGGAGATGGGGAAAAAAAAAAAAAGAGGTTGATTTTTATTTGACCAGGAATAAAGGCCGATCCATTTGATAAATCTTGTAATTGCTCTTGAACTACCTCTAATTATAAGGAAATTGAATACTGTGAAATGGAGAGGAAAAGCAGCTAATAATGCTGTTTTAGAGTCACAAGAGTTAAAATAAACACATAAATACAGTCATATGTATCCATTTTCATTGCATTCTCTTTATGTGGATAGACTCCTGGGAGTATTTGAAGTTCTGTATATTGTCTTCAAATACATCTGAATATTGTAATTAAGTGTTTATTTTAAAATCACGATTTACGAAAAAACAGAGTTTATAAGTTTCTAAATTATAAATGTATAGATTAATTATGTGTGGAACTGATTGTTGATTGGTTGAAGCAAATGGTAACCTTTTTATGACCTAATTGGAAAGGAAGTTACTTATTTATCCAGTGAGCAGTGACATTTAAGCAGAGGTACAAGCAATATTGGGAAATCACTACTGTATGTTCATATATCTTCTCATAAATGTTACCTCTTGTTTAGGTATAATCATTTTGATAAAAATAGGAAGTATCCTAAGGCGCTGTTTTCAGCATTTTCTTCAAAGTAGGAACTTGGGACACTGCTAATTGATTAATATCTTTGTGAAGTTGCCTACAAGTGTAGACGGAGAAGCAGTAGAAAATAATATTTATTCACACTTCAAGAAAAAGGCTAACTGCCAAGTTAAGTATTGTGAGCTGTACACAAAGGGTATCGTACTTAATAATAAATGGCTTTGATATCAGCGAATAGTTGCTACTGATGATTTTATATCAGGTTGTCAAGGCATGTGTTAAGCCCACTGTCTTGATCCCTGCCCAGCCCATTGTAGCGTGTTATAAATCTGTGACCTGATGGAGAATGTCACAAGAGGTTGTTCTGTTGATGGCATCAGCACTTGGCAAGACATTTGCATATCACATCAAGGCAACCCATAGATATGCCATCCTAAAGTATCTTTTATGTGGATAATTAATTAGATCTAAAGGTCACTTGTGAAAATGGAAGCTGAAGGGAAAGCATCTGGTAATTTGGAATAGGAGACAAGTATAGCTGCAGCTTAGAAACAGCTAGAAACAGTTCTTTGTAAATAGCTTTCTTCTGCTGGTACTAAATAAGAAAACAGAAGGGAATTTAGACATTCTTAAAGGGGTATTAAAAATGGGATATTCTCATTATATTAATCCATTGATAGAATCTAAATAATGAATGTCTGGAAAGTAAAGGTGATAATAGGAAATTTCCATTGTTTTTCTGACAATAATAATAATAATAATAATCTGAAAAATATCCTTGACGTAACTCGTCTACCCGTTTGCTTCACCTGATCGTGTGTGTGTGCATGAACTTGTGTGTGTGGTCAAAAAGGACTTCTGCTTTCTTGCTATTTCAGCTGTAAAACAACTTTAGCTATCAGCAAGAGAAGGTTCTTCCACCACTGTAAGGGATGATTCATTGGTTACATCTATGCTAATAAACAGCATGGAGCAGGGCTTACTTTCTGGCCCTGAGGGCATGTGGAATAGCATTCAGTCAGTTTTAATTTGATTTTTCACTTGAAGAGGGGGTTGTGGAGAAGTTTTCAAGATCATAGTTTCACTTCCTATCAGAACAAAATAACTGTCATTCTGCAGTTCTGAAATACTCCAAGCTTTCATGTTTTATTTTGTTTTCTACAACCTCTCTTATCAAGCATGCTCTTCTTTCCTGTGTAAGAAATTCTGTACATGTTTGGCCTATGGTCTGCAATTTTAAAATATCTCCAGTTAGAAAGCTGAGTTGTGGATACAATTCTGTGCATACATGTATAGTGCAATGACTGCACCTAGTAAAAAATTTTAAAAGTAAAAAAAATATGCTTCCTTCTAATGTGGAATCACAGGCTGAAGGAAGATGGGGTTGCTCAGCGGATCTCTCTGTACCTAGAAAGGCCATTTCATATAAGTGCTCAGAAGGAAGGAGACAGTGGATAAACAAGTGAAAAGGACTCATAGGTCCATGAGAACGTTACACTGGAATAAGCTGGCTAGGAGTGCTGCTGCCCTTCTACCTTTGGCTGCTTGTTTCCTCATTTCTACACCATCCTTTGTGTTAACACAAACATTCAGGTGGTGGCGTGGCCAGCTGGGCTGGAAATGGGGGTGGTGATGATGCTGATGAGCTATTTTATCCTGAATCCTTTCCAAAGCCAAATTTCCCTAGAAGTGAAATGAGTTGCCAGAGAAGGACTGGCAGGGCCCACTGTTTTTGGTAGTGGTTTTGGCTTTAACTAAATCATAGAATCATAGAAAAGTTAAGGTTAGAAAAGAAATCTGAGATGATCTAGTCCAACCGTCAACCCAACACCACCATGACTACTAAACCATGTCTCAAAGTGCCACATCTACACGTTTGTTGAATACCTCCAGGGATGGTGACTCCACCCCCTCCTTGGGCAGCCTGTTCCAAGACTTCACCACTCTTTCAGTAATGACATTTTTCTAATATCCAGTCTAAACTTCCCCTGGCGCAAATAGTTCCTAGAATCCTTGTACCATGTTTGCTACTGCTGTAGTATTGGAGTCATCGGCCTGAGACGCTGTCCCAGTCAGAGCTCTTACAATGCGGAATATCGGTATGCCACATAGAAAAATAGGCACACCAAATCAGAAGGGTGCTAGTTTTGTTTATTTTTGTTAATAGTAAATCCAGTGAAAGTAGATTATCCCTGTGGATAATCTCAGGCACGAATCTTAGGATGAATTCCCTTGATATTTGCAAGATAAGCTTGCCTTCTACTAAGCAGTCTTAAGGTGATCTGCACCAAGTTCTGTATGCTACAGAAAGATGGGAACACTTCCATACCTACCCTGTCTTTAGGCACAGAAAACAAAAAGTAAATATTAGGTGATAACACTGCAGAAGGGACAACTTTTCTTCATCTGGCACAAGCCCATGTTGTTTCTGCAAATAGCAGGTAGCTTAGCACTCTGAGAACAGCCATACCCATAACAGAAGTCATGACTTTTCATTAGCTTGATTTTGTGCTCAGGGGGAAGCCACAGTAGATCTGCAGCTACAAACCCTTCCCCTGTGGTCACAAGAGCACTCACTGCTAAAGCTCTCTTGTTTATTCCCAGAGAAAAGGGTGGAGTCTCTGCTTCCTATATTTAATTGCTACCATTATCACAATCATTTGTGAGGAGTCAGGAGACTCCAGCCATATCTAGCTAAGGATACAACATAGATCTGATCTGGCCCTGAAGGGCTTTACCCTAAATATATCACTAGAGATATAGCTAAAGAAAGAAAACAAGTAAAAACAAATAAACAAAAAAAACAGATGGAAATTATATGAGAGAGAGAACAGGACAATAGCTATGAGTAGCATCATATACAATAAGCACAACTGCTCATAGATAAATGTCTGATTTATAAAGATGACCAACAAGTGATCAAAATACAAGAAAAATAATCAAAATGGAAATCAACAAAATAATCTATCAAATGTGAAATGTTCTTCCTTAGCAGCAAGGTTGTTTTGTAAGGTGGTGTTCACACAGGAAACAGATTTAGCAAATCTTGAATTTTCCTATTGGGGCTTCTTTGGAGAGTTGCCCAAAAAACTGAAGACACCAATTCACAAACAGCAAATACCCTTCTCCAACATATTTCCATACAGATTTCGAAGAATACTTCTGTCCCAGTATATATCCTGGAGTTAATTTAGGACCCGACCAGTCCTTTGCAGGGAGAATGAAGTGTTAAAAGTATCTTTTTCAAGTTTTTTCTTTAAGCTAAGGAAAGCCATTGTTTTGCAACTTAAATGAGAAGGTATAGAGTGTTAGGAATTTAGTGCACAGCTTAATGGTGGAATTCCTATGTCTCCTGTTACACGATTCAGTGAAAATGGGAATCTAGCATTGCCAAACTTTCTTCACAGTACATGAGTTTGATTTGTGTCCGTCATTGGTTGTACCTCTCTGGCACATCAGCTCTCTGCTTTGACTGCTCCCTTCGCTTCATGCAGGTTGACTGGCTCTCCCCAAGCAGCAAAGCAGACAATGTGAAAAAAATAATCCTTTTTTAGTCTTGTAAAATGAATCACCCTTTACATAAAACATTACACATAAATATCAATGGCAAAATATTCCAATAACTGTATAGCTGCAAGTAGATTGTTCACTTTGCAGAGGCTTTGTATGCTGTAGGAATGTACAGAAGATAGAACAGGCAGTGGAACACTGAAGCATCTTCTGCAATGACAAAGGCGCTGACAGCGCTCTATAATGTGTTAATCTGCTTAAAGCTCCACTTATACTTCTGTCATTGCTACATTCTTTATAAATTGCATGTAATTAGGAATATTTCTTGTAAAATACTCATTAAACCTTGATTTATAAATTAAATGAGATTATAATTATCTGTTCTGGCCTCTGCATTATGTTAAAAACCTTACACTTACAGAATGCAGATTTAACACAGATTTGAGATCAGGTTCTTAGTATAGCATTATTATACACTGCTAGTGGAAGAGAACTCTCTACAAACCCAGTGACAAACCTTCTGTGTCAAAACTTTGTATTTCTATGTTAAAACACATCCATTACCATGTTTTAAAGAAGTTTTAGAATTGCACTTTAGACTCTTACAATTCCAGCAACATTAAAGCACTGTATTTTGCAGAACATTCATAATGTCCCATTTAAACAGTGTGAAACCATTTTTTCATCTTCAAATTTAATAAAATACTTACTACTATTTCACTTTAACGTTGCCTGTTTCAGTTCTCTTTGTGACTTTGGTCTTTTTCTGCTGCTATCTATTCCCCTAAGCATCATATTAAGTCTTTGCTACTAAATTGGTTAAAAAAGGAGAGAAAAAAAAAAAAATCCATTTAAAGCTCTCAGGATGATCCGGATCAGTCTTTCCACTTTTTTTTTTTTTTTTCAGCCACTTCACATCTCATCAAGTGTTCACTCACTGAAATTGAGGGGTTTACAACAGGAAAGCATTTGGCCAAATTATTGAAGAGTTCACTACCAGTTATTCACAATTACTTTTAGTTTATAGCAAGCCACCATCACTCATGTGTGCTTAACACCAAGAGCTGACTTTGTATAAAATTTGTATGAAAGTTACAGAATAAAATAACATTATGTTATGCTCTTAAGTAGCCAATAGGTGGACTTTTCATAATTAACTTCCTTCTGACTGCATTTTGCTCCTGCTGTTCAGGATATGAAAATGCATTATGCACTGACAAGATAAGTGAGGAGCTGTCTAGGGAGCCTAAGTATAGTTTATAGGCTTGTTAAAAGCTAAGGATCCTCAGTCAATCAAGCCAATGGTTTATGGGATGATGATGGCTAATTTGGTGAATCAAAGAAACATAATGAATATATCAAATGAAATGTTATAATTTTGTATATGTTAGCAGCCAGGAATGTCAAGATGCAATGGTTTTCTTGTGATATAAATCACATTTTTAGGTCAAATAATCTGGAATGAAGAGAAATCCTTGTCTTTTAAAGTGGAATGCCTTGAAAGCTTTTGATTTCCTCAGTTTAGCATCACCACACGCATTCTGTTCAAGTTAATAATCTCGAATTTTTACATTATAATCCAATGTATTATAAGTGCAATGGGCTACTGCAGTACAGTTATAGATTTGGACATATTATTTCTAATAAACAATGTTTAGAAATACACCTTCCAGTTTAGTTTACTTTAGAAATATAATTTCCAACTAACATGCAGGGTTATTCAGTTACAGTTATAGCTACTGATGACACAAAGCACATTATATTTAGCAGTCTTCCTTGCATGTATTTAATTCAAATCTAGAAGCCTCAGTCATGGAGCAAGTCCCAGTGTCTCGCTTATGTACTCTGCAAACTGAAAAGAGAGAAATTATTCTGGTCCCCCAAAAGTTTGCAAGCTTACTCTCTCTTCCTTGGCTAAATCTTACTATCAGAGTGGGAATTTGGTGTAGTAATGCTCACAGTTTAGGGTGGTACAATAAGATATTGGTTTCAGAAGTTCACACAAAACAACATGCATATCTATGCTGATCTAAATCTTCCTTTAAAACTGGTGGAAATCTTACATGAACAAATTATGTCAGAAGTTTTCCAGCATTTCTGATTATAATTCAAGTAATACAGTAGCAATGGTTTTTGTTTGTTTTGTTAGGTATTCCTGTGCTTCTGAATGTGGTAACTTTGGTCAGAATTGAAAATTAAATGCAGACAATAAAAGCCTGTCACTTATATGATCTGAAATGGCAGGTACATTCCTCTTATATGTTTTACATTTTGTCATATCTGTTCCTGAACATGATTTATAGGATTTATTTGCACTGGAATAGACACTTGACAAAAAATAATGATCCAGTTATCTGAATTCACAGAGATATAAACAAACCTGGCTAATATGCAGAAATTAAGATTAAGCAGGATGTATTTTTCAGTACTTGCAGGAATTAGTTCTTAAAATTTTGCCTGGGGTTTGCTGTTTTCTGACTATTTTAGCTGGACTTCCTTGGTTAACTACTTCTACATGATGGTTAGAATCATAGAATCATTAAGGTTGGAAAAGACCTCTGAGATCATCTAGTCCAACCATCAACCCAACACCACCAAACCATGTCTCGAAGTGCCACATCTACGCATTTTTTGAATACCTCCAGGGATGGGGACTCCACCACCTCCCTGGGCAGCCTGGTCCAATGCTTCACCACTCTTTCAGTAAAGAATTTTTTCCTAATATATAATCTAAACCTCCCCTGGTGCAAATTGAGGCCATTTCCTCTTGTCCTATCGCTAGTTACTTGGGCAAAGAGGCCAACACCCTCCTCACCACACCCTCCTTTCAGGAAGCTGTAGAGAGCGATCAGGTCTCCCTTCAGCCTTCTCTTCTCCAGACTGAACAACCCCAGTTCCCTCAGCCAGTCCTCATAAGGCTTGTTCTCCAGGCCCTTTGCCAGCTTCATTGCCCTTCTCTGGACATGCTCCAGCATCTCAATGTCCTTCTTGTAGTGAGGGTTCTGTCTGTCCACCTCTGCATGCAATAACTTTTGAACCTTTTGGCCACTGACAGCCTTGGAGTTCTCAGAGCCAGGGTGTTCTCAAAGGCTTTGTGGTTTTTGGGGGCTGTCACGAAGGTGGTTGTAACTCCAACCACAGCTATTCTGAAGTGGAACAGCCAGGCAGTTCATGTGGACTGTCTGGCAAGCACATGCTTAGCACTGAGCTTGCCGGCATGGGTGGTCCCAGTGGCCCAGCTACGAGGCACGAGGCAGCAGAAGAGCTGGATCATGATCCAAGTGTGGTGGATTTGCAAGGAGCAGTTTCTTTAGTTCCCCTGGTTGTAGAACATGTTGTGTTCTTTGCTTCACATGCCTTTGTATTTTCACACTTCAAATTGGACTTTTTCCTAACAATTTTAGTTTTGAATGTTTTTTTTCAAAATAGTTTATTTTTTCTTATTATTTATATTAAGATACAGAGACTAGAGTTGTAACTGAGGTTGTATTAACAAAATATTAATAAAGAAAAAGTAGGTACCAGACTCCCCATCAGGTAGTTATATCAGAAAGTTAGAAAGCCAAAATCGTAGCGGAACTTGCCCAAAGCCCATGGTGAGCATAGGCTTTCAAGGTGTCTGTCCAGTTTCCTTTCCCTTGGAGTACGCTGTCTCTACTGATTTCCTAACATAACTTTCTTAATCTGTGAAATAAACCATCTTTGCTTTGCCTGTTATATAATGCCTCCTAAGGAAGTTTTAATGTGGAAGAATGCTTTTCTGCTGCAATGCTAACTTACCCTCCACCTTGATAAGGCAGTCCAAGCAAAAGTTATGGGAAATTAACTTTCATATTGTAAATTACATTTGGAAAAATATAGTAATGAAACAATTATTTAAAATAGAGAAGAGGAATTGTTCTCCAAGCAGAATTAAACTGTTAAAGCAAAGCTATTGTGGACAATGGGGCTGTTACAAAAAATTTTACTCCACCTCAGAGGAAATGGAATAAACAATATCTCATTCAAGGTGCCAAATTACTTTTTCATTCTTAAATTTTTCATTGTCCCAAATGTTCCAAACAATTATGTCAACAATTAAGACTTTACCTAACATGGCATTTCTTTCTCAGTGCTTCAGTCTAAATTTCACTAGAAGTATACACATAACCATCTGAAATGCACAAAACAACTAAATAACATTGTGTCTCTCTTTCAGCAACCAAGTTCTAGTGAATTCTGACCCCTGAACTGTACTCTAGCAACCACTTTAGCCAACAAGCTCCTGTGACACTGCTGGACAAAATGTCAATCACTGAAATTGACAGTTGAGTTGAGAGTGTCAAATATTTGTAGCTGTGTCACTGCAATGTTTGGGAAACAGCAATCTTTGAAGAAATATTCAAGAAGGGACAGAAACTGTCCACTTTGTGCACCCTTGCATCGTCCTGTGTTATCTGGGCCACAGTTAGCTTGCAGTGAAAACCAAAATACAGCTTTTCTAAAAAAGTGAACCAAATTAATTGTTAAGTGTGGAAACTCATGGTGAACACTCCAGTTCCTTGGTTAAAGAAGGAATTTTTCTGGTTTTAATTGTAATTTGCATACCTGCTTTGTAATACTTGAAAACAATCAAAGGTGCATCAAATGTTATTTTAGCATCCCTTCTGCCTCCCCCCTACCCCGCAATTTCTCTGGTTGAGAGAAAGATTTTTTTGAAAAATACCCCCATACTGCTAATCCTGGAAAAGCCTTCTGTTAAAGAAGGTATTTGTGGCAGATGAAGTTGGGCCTAAGTAAGCAAATAATAAAATACTACAACAATTTTTTAAATATCAAGTCTTGTCAGCCCTTAGAATGATACAAATATTTATCTGCTGGATATAAAGGGCAGTGCACATTGGACAAGTTGTGAGTTGTTACAAATTATGACTTATTTCAGATCTGATTTTCAAATAGATATGATCTACTTCTGCTCAGTGGCATCGTCTGTAACTGTGATTGTGCTAAACTTCAGAGATGTTTTAACTTCAGAAAGGTTCCTTAACAGCTGAAATAACTGAAGAGTCATTGTTGCTAATCTTGTTGGTAACCTGTGGTATAGTGATAGCAGGTTGCAGCTGTGATATTGGATTAAGTATGTTGTGGAGGGACAAAAGTATTTTGTCATCATGACACACAGGTGCCAGTGGACTGACCAATGTGAGTGGGCAGTAGGAGGCAGGGGAGGGGGGCAAGATAAATGGCAGGATAGATTTATATCTGTCTGTAAGCTCACTGACATTCTGGATATTATAGGCATAAGATCAATAATTTGCAAGAGTATGAAATGTCTCTAGGAGAGGAGTGTCACAGGACTAATGCCCTGTTCCACTTTTTTCTATTCCTTTTAGTGGTAACAGGCAAAGAACATAGAATTTGAACACTACCATTACAAAGACAGAAGGCTAATGCTACTTCTTAAGAACAGAGGCAGCAAGGTACAATTAGCATTTAGAGAGTGAAATCATCGTTAAGGAGCAGAGATGCATGTGGATTTTAGAGGATGACGTCAAGTATCATCTGACTTTTGAAACTCTTTCAGAAAGTCAGAAGATGATGATCTAAGCACAGGATAGTGGTCTTATAAAGCACCTTGTCCGTCCTGTAGAGATACTAGTTTCATACTAGCTGTGACAGTGATCTTCTTGAATTCACATGATTTCTTTCATTGTAAGACCTGGTTTAAATATGGCTTTGTGACCTGTTATTTGAGGTCTTTGCATAATACATATCCAGGTTGCAAACCTTTGCAGTCTTGAACCACAAACCTCCTACTGATGCCAATAGGAGTTTGAAGTCCTGGGTCAGACTCCAGCTCATTATAAAACCTGGAGGACATAGATAAAAGCAGTTTGGCACATCACATATAGTAATGAGACATCTATCTTGTCACCTAAGACTACAGTTTACCAGGTAAACAAATAAGATATTCACCAGAGCTGCATGTATGTCTTGAATGAAAATGAATGGTGCAGAGATCCCATCCCTGCCTGAGTATGAAGACCTTTTTGTCCTCCCCTCTTTTGTTTCTTCCTTTATTTAACTGATTTCTCCTTTGAAGTGAAATTTGAATAGATAAAGCAACAGCCAGACAGATACTATATTTTTCTTGCCCTCTCATTTTCAGAAACTAAGCTATACAGACAACAGCCTGACCAACCAGCAGGGCCATTGTACTTGTGAAAAATCTAATTGGCTGTTGTAGAAATAGCCTTTTAAATTTGATCAAGCAGATAAATGAAGGAGGAGTGTCAAATTGCATTTTGTTTGGTTCAGTTATCTATAAAGAAAAAACCTTACAATTCAAGTAAGAAATTCTTACATGAATTTCTTAGTCGCACTTCACTAACTTCATCATTTCCATCTCTTTTGTTTCTTTTCCTTCTTCTCACTTAAAGTGCACCATTGAGTTTGCTTCCCTCCTCCATCCCTCCACTTTTCTGTTGTTGCTTCCTACCTTCGTTGTTCAAATTGCCTTTTACCTTGTTTTCTTTGCTCATTTTCCCCCTCAGAGATTCTCATTCTTTGGAATATTTATTCCACATCATGAACAAGAAATTAAGTGAAACAGGATCACTGAAGTCAGAGTGTATTGCACTGCAGAAACTGGGCAGGTTGTAAAATCAATCATCTTTTCCTTTTCCTTCCTGCTCCTTTCCTATTTCCTTTACCTTCTTCCTATTGTATTCTACACTTTCCTTCTGACTCCCATCGTTACCACAATATTATTTCCCCATCTGCAAAGAGAACCAGGCAGAATAAGCAGGCTCCTTTGCTGGACAGAAGATAAAGGAGGAGATAAAATCTTTGCTATATATACCTTCAAAATGGCTTGAAAGCTTTACATTTCATTGGCTTGGCTTGTGGTACAAGACAATACAGCTTGACAGCCCTGACAGCCCTCATGAACATAGTCAGCCAATCTCCCACGTTCTGTTCTTTATTATTTGCCATCCATAAACCTTCTGCTATTTGAAATGAAAGTTTGACTGAGATATCTTAAATCCGTTCAAACAGAGCTAGCAGAGAATATAAATAACATATCGAATGTGAAAATAACACTGATTCCCCCCTCTCTTGCCTGTCATCTTGCAGTGGAGAAAGTGGTTCTGGGAAGACTGAAGCCTGCAAACAGATAGTGAAGCACCTCACTTGCAGAGCCAGCTTCAGCAGAAATACCTTTGATACAAAGATAAAACACGTAAGTAGCATTGTGATCACTGTGTAGAACAAAGCAAAAAATCTGTCCTCTTGAATAGGCAAAGACATTTGAACTGTAAGAAAAAAAGCATCTGCTATGCAGAAGTTCATAAAGGGTTTGTTTTCACCATTGAAGTCAAAGGAGGTTTCTTTCCCTGAATTGACCTGAATTAGGAACAGGAGTAAGCTCACATTGATGTGATGAGAGGAAACCAAAAAGTGGAGGCTGGTCATGTTTCTTATAAATAAATTATTTGGTGACTTAGGAAAGCAGTGTTTCAGTGAATAGGAAACATTTGTGAGAGAAGGTACTGTCTCCTAAATTGTACTAACTGCCTTCAGTAAGTAAATAAATTTATCTGTATGGTTGTGGTGGTGCTTCTCTGGACACTATAAGGAGTGCTGAGGCATCTGTAAGTAATAGTATGTAAGACAGAAGCTGAAACATTTCAGGAAAACTGCAAGGACTGTACAAATTATATGACCCACTGTTTGCATACTAAATATATTTGTGAAATAGGCAAGAGTTCTGAATATTTGCTCAGTCATATTTAATTCCCACAGCAGAAATATATTCTGCCCAACATGTGACATGAAATCATGAGAACCTGCTTCACATACCAGATGAATTTGTCTCCTTTCTAGTAGTTTGTAAATGTAAAGTTTACATTACATTGCAGCTAATGTTTTATTGTTACAGCTGTAACACTACTATAGAGAATCATACTGACAATTTAAATTATGCCGAACCCTAGACTGCCAATTCAGATTCTTTCAAGAAATTGCCTTTCCTGAGGAAACTTCTCAACTGAGATCCCAGCTCAGAGACAGATTTGCATGGAGACTTTTAGCACAGTCTGCATTATCTGGATTCTGGGCAGGAGTGTTGATCTGCCTGAGGGCAGGAAGGCTCTGCAGAGGGATCTGGGCAGGCTGGATCGATGGGCTGAGGCCAACTGTATGGGGTTCAACAAGGCCAAGTGCCGGGTCCTGCACTTTGGTCACAGCAACCCCATGCAACGCTACAGGTTTGGGGAAGAGTGGCTGGAAAGCTGCCTGGTGGAAAAGGACCCAGGGGTGCTGGTTGACGGCCGGCTGAACATGAGCCAGCGGTGTGCCCAGGTGTCCAAGAAGGCCAACAGCATCCTGGCTTGTATCAGGAATAGTGTGACCAGCAGGAGTAGGGAAGTGATCGTGCCCCTGTACTCGGCACTGGTGAGGCTACACCTCCAATACTGTATGCAGTTTTGGGCCCCTCACTACAAGAAGGACATGGAGGTGCTGGAGCGTGTCCAGAGAAGAGCAACAAAGCTGGTGAAGGGTCAGAAGAACAAGTCTTCTGAGGCGTGGCTGAGGGAACTGGGTTTGTTTAGTTTGGAGAAGAGGAGGCTGAGGGGAGACTTTATCGCTCTCTACAACTTCCTGAAAGGAGGGTGTAGTGAGGAGGGTGTGGGTCTCTTTGCCCAAGTAACTAGTGATAGGACAAGAGGAAATGGCCTCAAATTGCGCCAGGGGAGGTTTAGATTGGATATTAGGAAAAATGTCTTTCCTGAAAGTGTGGCGAGGCATTGGACCAGACTGCTCAGGGAGGTGGTGGAGTCCCCATCCCTGGAGGTATTCAAAAAACATGTAGATGTGGCATTTCAAGACATGGTTTAGTAGACATGGTGGTTTGTTTTTTTGTTGTTTTTTGTTTGTTTGTTTGTTTGTTTGTTTTGTGGGTTTTTTTTGTTTTGGGGTTTTTTTTCTATGGGTTTTGGGTGGATTTTAAAAGAATTAGTGTTACATTTCTGGTTTTCAAAAACATTAAAAAAGCCTGATGATGCTGAAAACACTACAACTCAATAAGCTGTAGCTTTACTTTACTTTGTGTAGTCATACAATTGCCATGTTAAAGTGTTTTCCACTGTGTTATCTGGTTCACTGATGATGTTCCTAAACTGACACATTTAATCTAGGTTTCATGTGACAGTGTTAAGAATACTCTTGTTATTATTTCACTTTTTTTGATCTAATGTTATTTTTTCACTTTTTTGATCTAAATTTTAAAGTCTATTGTTGCAATAATACCATTATATAGGGACAGTACACATTTACTTTATTTTAAACCCATGAACCCTACAAGTGATATCTATTTCTGCTGTGTAATTTTTATTTACTACCTAGACAGCTTTACTTAAAATTTTGAACTGATCAGGCCATAGATGTTATTCAAGTAGAACTGCAAAATTCAAGTCAGATCCTCCAAGTCTTTTTCTTTCGTAAAGTTCAGGTTAAGTAATGGGTAGAAGAACAGTAAATAAGTTACTTTGTGAAAAGGCAACTGAAAACTGTGTTTTGGATACAAATACGGCAGCAGTGGAAATCAGGTGTGGGAAGTAGTCTTGTCTCTGCTACAACTTGTCTCCTGACCACAGGAAAATTCCCAGGGAAAACCATCATGATCCAGTGAAAATGAAATAAGGTGTTGTACTCAGTTAAGATGAAAAATCAATGTAGGAGGGGGCTGACCAGGCCTAATTTTCTTCATCTAAAAACTTTTAGACTGCTTTAACCTACTGTACATCTATGTAGTAAACTGAACAACAATCCCTAACATGCAGTTGTTACCCTGCTGCCTGACATGGTTTTAATCTCCAACAGGTCCTCTGGCCGCGGTCCAGAGGACAGCATGTGCCAGGGACCATTCACAACAGTATGTCCACCCTATTCTGCGAAAGAAGAGGTAGATCTCTGAATGTGAACCTTACCATGCCCCTTACCATAGAGGATAGAGAGTCCTGCTCCTGGTCCTGTTTAGTTTAATAGTATAGATGTAGCTCTATGTGTCAATGAGTCTTAATCAATGCGAGCAGAAGAGAATCATCATATAGTAAGAAAAAAGTGTTGCCGTATGGTTGTAGAAAGGTCTTTTATAACTAGCTTAGATGGGACAGCTGACTTCAGACAGTGAAGGTAGATGCAGCAGATCCCACCCATGGGGAATCAAGCAGACATTCTGGTTTAGTTGCCTTTTAAGGTGCTTTAATGAACACAGTAGCCTGAGTTCGTTCCTGCTGCACTTATGCAGAGCACCATTAAAGTTAATAAAGCTGCACACGTTAAACCAAGTGCTGAATTAGCCTAATGAGCAAGTACATCCTAAACAAGGTTACTGGAGTGGAACCAAAACCAGGCTGAATAGTTTTCTGCTGCCACCTACTGCACAAATAGCTGGTTTAATTAATAACTCTGAAGGGTCTGATTTTTAGAGCT
The DNA here is from genome assembly GCA_013400535.1 of Scopus umbretta. Taxonomy (NCBI): domain Eukaryota; kingdom Metazoa; phylum Chordata; class Aves; order Pelecaniformes; family Scopidae; genus Scopus; species Scopus umbretta. The sequence continues at coordinate 39,651 of VZTL01023365.1, read as the reverse complement.
TCTGTCTTTGTGACTGGAGCCAAATGTTATCTGTGCCAGTCCACAGCCGTATTCCCTCCTACCTCTCCCCATCTAGGTCATCCAGCTTCGGCAAACCATGGTTATATCAAATCAGTAGTGTATTGAGACCACATTGTAATCAATTTCTTAGGATGCAAAAGAGGATATCCATTTACTGTAAGAAACTAATTATACACAGAAAAGGTAAATACAGAGAAAACATGGAATAAAGATGGCATATTTAGTACTTTTTATTAGTTTTAAAATTTTTAATTGTCCTTCTTTCAGCTGGGATAGAGTTAATTTTCTTCCTAGTAGCTGGCATAGTGCTGTGTTTTGGATTTAGTATGTGAATAATGTTGATAACAGACTCATGTTTTTTAGTTGTTGCTAAGCAGTGCTTACACCAGTCAAGGACTTTTCAGCTTCCCATGCTCTGCCAGGGGCACAAGAAGCTGGGAGGGGGCACAGCCAGGACAGCTGCCCCAAACTGGCCAAAGGGCTATTCCATACCATATGGCGTCATGCAAGGTATAGAAACTAGGAGGAGTTGGCTCAGAGGCAGTGACTGCTGCTTGGGGACAGACTAGGTGTTGGTTGGTGGGTGGTGAGCAGTTGCATCACTTGTTTTTCCTGGGTTTTGTTTCTCTCTTTTTTGTCATTATTTTCCTTTTCACTATTATTATTACTACTACTACTACTACTACTACTACTACTACTACTACTACTACTACTACACTGTTCTTATCTCAACCCATGAGTTTTCTTACTTTTGCCCTTCTAATTCTCTCCCCCATCCCACCGGTGGGGGGAGGGTGAGCAAGCGGCTGTGTGGTGCTTGGTTGCTAGCTGGGCTTAAACCACAATATCAATCTTTAGAAATAATTTCTGTGACCATGAAGATGTAACATGGAAATGCATTAGTGAGAGATGTCAGAAAAAAGTCAGAATCTATTTTTTTTCCTCACTTTTTCACCAGTATAACTGAAGTAATTCTATTTCAGACTGATAATTCATGCCATTTCTGGCATCATATAAAGCTTGTAAATTCCTTTGGATGGTTATTAGTATCAACTGACTGTAAATTCACAAGCATAGCTGCCTTCAAAGATTCTAATCTTTTTGCTAAGCATGCCAGCTCTGGGAATATGACTCCTGTCATTTGTATCCAAACTACCTGTAAGGACACAGCTCAAATGTGAGCCCTTGTCTTTTTTTTTTTTTTTTTTTTTGAGCTATCTTAATTTAATTTCTGTTTAGAAATTTGTTAAATTCCAAGCTGAAAAATGGTCTTTTTATTCCCAGTTATTGATCACAAACCAATCTAACTGATGTTTATTCAAATATCTTCCTGTTTAGTTCCTGTCTTATTACTTCTTTACCATTGTCTTGCAGGTAGACTGTATCTTGGAGGCCTTTGGGCATGCTAAGACACCCTTGAATGATTTTTTCAGCTGTTTTATAAAATATTTTGAGCTACAGTTTTGTGAGAAGAAAAAAACATTAATTGCAGGTAAGTATCATTTAAGCTGTTTATTTTGATATCACCCACAGGCAAGTAGATCAGGGATCCCAGTGTGCCATACACAGAGTTAGGCACCAATGGCCTTAAAGTATGTGAAAGAGGCGAGGGGGACTTACGGGGTGTCAGAGGAGCGTGTTGAATAGCATGAGAATTCAGAGCTTGTCTAGGGACCAGTATTAAGAGGGAGCGCCCTGGTCTGTGCAACCACTAGGTGGCAGAGAAAGACAAGGGGAAAAATGAACACTGATGGTTCCTCTTACATTTCCCGGGAAATGACATTTCCCTGTACGCCTGAGAATAACAAACTGTGACAGCTGTGTATCACTTTACTGTGAAAGAAAAGTAACACGGAGATGAATTTTTGCATTTGTATCTAATATTCTATTGGGTATTTCAAGTATCCCTTAAATAAGTGATAACCTCATCTGTTCTGGACAAGCAAAATACAAGTATACTTTGTAATACTGAAATTAGAAGTACTTTATTACAGCTTTGAGCTTCCACTAAAGGAACTAGGAATCATACTGATGTTTATTCTTCTTAGAGGTAAGATAGTGTGGAATTTGTGCCTGTTTTCAGAGTAAGTGGGAGTCTTCTAATCCCCGGTAAGCATTCATTAGTGAAAAAAAAAATTATATTGGACAGATATTCACTTTGATTCTGAAAGCTCTGATCTTCGGAGGCAGTCAGGGAGAGGTTTCATTCCTGGTATGCATAGATCATCATAAAGTTTCTCTCTGCTAAAGTGAGAGGTGTGTGCAGAAATAGCTGTACACAGTTAGTTTCTTACTTGCACTGATCTTCCTGGATGAAAAAGCTGTGTGGTGAGACACACTTTTGACCCAAGTGAATTAGATTCCATTGAATAAACTTTTCCAAAACTACTGATTTTTATCATTTTAAATGTGTTTATGTTTTCAGTAGAGTTTCCTAAAAATATTCTTTGGAAATATTTCATAGTGGGAATTACAATTCATTTTCTTGAGAGAGTTCACTGTACCCTAGAAAATATGATAGTTTCTTCAGTGAAAATATAATTACATAGGAAATTACTATAATTTTTATTTGGTTTGTTTTACAAAAAAATATAGGATATTTATAAAGAAAATTTAAAACTGAAAAGTGGCGGGGTTTTTATTCATTTAAGAGCTGTTGTGGGAGGAATGTAAAAAAAGTGACGTAACGTTAGAATGGACTAAATGGCATCTGAACTGGGCTTGTAAAAATAAAGTTCAGTCTCTAAAACTAACATTTTAGAAATCCTTTGTACTGTATATATTTAATTTGAGTATATTTAGTTATCACAATTACATTGCATGCACATTTTTTTCTTCTGTGTGTTACACACAGAGAGCACAAATGCATACAGATGAAAATGATACTAGTTTTGAAAAGTCAAGCATATGAACATTAGGAAATGCCAGAATTGAAGTTGTCTGAGATACTCTTGGGTTGCCTTGTACATACAAATTTAATGCTGTTGTTTTTCCATCCCTCCCCGGCTTCATTCAGGGCAGAGAATGGGCTATATCTCTTCAGTGATCTGCTACTAAATAGTTTGGTTTCTCTTCATTGATTCATGTGTGGCTTGTGCCATTTTATTCAGCTCTAAAAACAGAATGCTAGTTTTTCTGTGGATTTTCTATGCTATTCATCAACATTTTTCACTATATGAGTATTTCAGAAACATAAAGGGCTTCATTTTCACAGTACTTCTAACCTAAGGTTGTGTCATTCAGTTCTTCACAACAGAAGCCTCAAGGCCATGTGTTCCCACAGTTTTTGGGTGCCTTGCTTGAGGGTGCAGGGACTTGAGTTTTCAAGCAACTTGGCCCAGACTTGCCAGTTTAATTCACAGCCCTTGTCTGTGAATGATATAAATGTGGAATCAGTTAACCAACCTCTCGTGTCAGTTTTCTGGTACACTAATGCTGCGTTTTTATCACTTTCAAACCTTAGGCATTAAATGAGAAAATCTAGGGGCAGCCAAGTCCGTTACAAATATAAACAAAGTACTTATCTGCCCTACTATTCCCCAAATATTCAGGAACTGAATCAATTGCTCTTACCAAATCTAAGGTAACTTTTGGCTACCTTATACATAATTTACAGTCAAGAGTGAGAAGCCCCAATACAGCAGTGAAAGTGTTTTCTGTGGTTTTGTAAGTTGCAGTTGTTCATGCTGTTTGATTTGCATTGGAGATGTCTTTTCTAGGCCACTGCTAAGCATCACTTCAGAGTGGAATTGCCCCAGGTCTACACCACCATAAATGAGAAAAGAATCAGGCATGTTATCTTTGGCTGGCTTAAATCCCACCCGGTGATTCTCTGTATCTATTTGAAGATCATTTGCAGCAGTATTTACTGTCTTGCACTGTTTAAATATGAATGAAAAATGTAAATATGCAGAGCACCTGATTCTGCTGAGACATGACTTTATAACTCATTGAGGCAAACTGGGCTAAATATGTCTGGGTTTGTAAACAAAAATCCAAGCTACACTAGACTGCCTCCATCAAAGGGTTTAGGTCATTTAAACTCCTTAACAGACATATCTTAAGGGTGGGGATCCAGAACAATTTGCTAAGGAAGGGGCATGCAAAGTACATGTGTACATTTTTATTATAGAGGGCAAGCTCAAGGTAGCATTCCTTGCAGTTTGAGTGGACATCAGTGAAGTTTATGACAGCTTTTTGTTCATGCTGAAGTTCTTTTATGCATAGACCCTGGAAATGCTCTGACTTTTGTCACATAAGGTTTATTCTTAAAGCAGAAAGTCCAATATACCTAAATAACAGAAACCTTGGCCATAATTTTCACGTACAGGCTTGATTTGGTCTTTCTCATAAACTGGATCTTTGCCACAAAGTTTTGAAAACAAGGATGGAGCTCTTGAGTGTGGTTCTACTCAAAGCCAGAATAGGTATCTGTAGAGGTTTTATGTGTCTTCTCTGACTTGTTTCTGATGAGGTGTGTTGTGATGTTGGGTTCAGATGGGAGTTTTTCTGTGACAAGTGGCTTCATGGTCAGGTACGTTTAATTGCTTTAGTCCAATCAAACAAGAGGAGAAGGTATAAGATTAAGTCATTGTTCTTTGTGACTGGATAAAATAAGGCAGCGGGAACTAGTAAAAAGTCTTATATCAGAACAAATACAGAATAAACTACAGGCCAGTGATCTCATGTTTCTAAAAGAAAATCAAACCTAACAGAACTCAAAGACTGATCTTCTGCCAAAAAATCATAATCATTCATAGACGATGACTAACACCCACTGCATAGTAGTAAAAGGCTGATTATTTATGTATTTCCAGAAGTAAAATGACTGCATTTTATTTTTATTTGGAAAGGCAGAGAGTAAATGGTCTTTCAAGGAAATTGACATAATTCCTAAGATGAAAGGTAAGGCTTCTGTCAGTTTCCTCAAATTACTAAAAAAGAAGGTTAGAAAGAGAAAATCAAGCCTGACAAACTTATTCTCCATATTTTCCTGCCTTGCTTTTCTTAGTCTTCACTTTCTGAAATGGAAGGATCTAATCTGATTTGTAAAAAGAAGCAGAATATATGTTTGCCTCTGTGTGTTACAAACATTTTTTATCAATTAAAAAGTTTCAGACTTGAATTTCCTTTTTTTGGTATAAGAAAGACTGCAGCCAGCTAAGCTCTCTGATGTGTTTTTGTACTGTGTTTCAGCTCTGAACTTTCACATGTTATTTTGTCTTTAGCAATAGCTGTGTTTAGGACAGCATGGGTTTTGAGAAAGAGCAATGTAGTTTCAAAGAATACATGGCTGGAAGAAAGATTTCACTGGCCACACTTTCAATACAGAGTCTGCTTGCTGACTTTGTAGCTGCTCAGTAGATCAAGTGATCTGTTAAATGAAGTACGTATTTGCTTCTGCCTGTAAGCACAGTTAACATTGTACAAAAATGGCAGACTTTGCTCTGGAACTCTATTGTTTTTCCCTTTTATTTCACACATAGATTAACAACCATATTATTTCACTTCGTAGAAAAGCATATTACCATGACAGGTTTTTTAATGAGTTACTTTAGGTGCGTTAAGATGGTGCTGTGTTTGATTCTTGCTGATCAGAAGCTCGGCTTTTCTTAACAGCTCTTCCCATTGCTGGAGATGCTAACTGAGATGGACTGTATTTAGTCTTATTAAAGTGGGTGACTTGAAGTGCTTAAAAGGGCTAAGTTAATTTGTGTCATCTAAATAAGTGGTGTTGCTCATCATTAAAGTTAAATGTATTAATTAATCAGATAGATGACCTCCAGTAACATTTTTCTTGCTTTTACTAATCAATGAATGTTAAAAACATCTGAGTGATAGTTATGAAAGCTTTAGTGAAGATCATTGCACACAAAAAAAGTGATTAAAAATTAACAATGGCCTCTTCAAATTATTTAATGGTAGGGTTAGTTTTACTGAGAAATAAGTTACAAGTACAATAAAAGATGGAAATCATCCTTCAGATTCATCTATTCTGTTTTACCTTGTAGGAACAGCAACCAGGTAATGATTGATTCTGATGAAAGTGTGTGTCTGGGCCACTCCTGTCATGATAGGTTAAGATTACATTGCTTCAATTTGTAGTGTGCTGCAAAATTACTGGAGCCAGATACATATCCTGCTACCAGCTTAATGATTTCCCAAGTGTGCCCTTTTACTTCCAGCACAGGTCTTTTTTTTGTAGTGTAGCAACAGAGCTCTGGATGGCTGATACACAATTTCTCATAATATAGGTTCCATAATAGCAGGAGTTCACTCCTACTTTTTGTAGGATGATTAAATGGGTCTGATCATGTCTCCTTGGTTCAGCAAGTCAGCCTTACAACTCTTCTCTGTCAGTCCTACTGTCTCTTCTGTAGCTAGAATCCCAGGCATGGTTTTGGTTGTCAGCACATGTGTTAGGCTGTTACATAAAAGAAAGGGTGGAAGATGCCCCTGGGTAGTGTACCACTGACCTTCCATACTGCTTAACTGGGATGTGTCTGGGATGGTTCGGCCTGTGCAGGGTAGGACTTTGTGAGACTGCATAGTTATACTCAATTCAGGGACAGCACGTAACTGCTGAGACCTTTCTCAAAACAATATGTTCGAGATTCACCTATTTTCTTCCCCCACCTCTACACTGTCTTTCAACAATATTCTCACAGACTGCATTCCCTCATACACACAACTTCAAGTAACTTCAAGTTTGCTGTGTTTAATTTAACAGTATCGACAGAAACTTAGAGCTCTTCAAAAGACAGGAAAATACTTGGGTGAATTTTAAAATATAATCACCAGTCAAATACAGATGGTCTAGCTATAACCAAGCTAGCTCTGAATGAGCTACTGTGGATATTAGCAGCTGTGTGGTGGCAGGACCATGACATTCTGGCTTCTAGCCCAGCCATTAGGCCAACGCAACTACCGTGCTTCTGATACACAGTCTCACATGCCGAGATCTAACCTGCATAACTGAATGTTCAAGAACTACTTCCAGTTCATAAAAGGAGGAGTCTTAGATGCGTTGTTTGTCATCCAGACTATGGGGAGCGATGGTTTAATATTCTCCTCTGCTTACAGGGTTTCAAAAATATAGCTCCTCCATTACTGAGAGGTGCACCTTATCCTCTAAACTCAGCAGTCTTTTCCAGGGTAAGGATGCTTGCTAAGACCCTGTGGAAGCTCTGCCATATTGCATTGAAAAGCATAAAGCTGCAACAGAATGTACTGCATCCCAGTGGTAGGGGTGCTCAGTTGTGTGTGAAGGGACATGCTTCTGGTCTTTGCACCACAGCTAGTATTTAAGCAATGGTGAGATAAAGAGTACAGACAGTGGGGTAAGTGGGAACTGGAATCAGGTCCTCGCTGACCAGGAGGGCCCTGACCTTTAGCTACAGTTAGGCAATTCCCTTGTTTTCTTTAGCCTGCTGCATCTGGAACTGCATGGTGGTGTACACTCAGTGGAGGGCTGAAGAGTAGTCTGCCCAAAACAGTGAATCTCCCTCTGTCTCTTCACAAATACATCTAAAATGCCTGTAATCTGGTGAAGCAGGTGAATGGATCTAAGGGTCCAGTATTTCCTCTGCCTCTGTGCTTTGCTGCTTTCAGAACCTTAGTGGGCATCAGGTTATGTGCGATCCTGTAATCAGCATTTCTGTAGGCAAATGCAGGTTCTTCCTCCTTCATCTTCTTCCCAGATGTGCTCATTCACATGGCTTCTCATTTGGCCAGCTCATCATAACCCTTCTGAGATGCCCATGTTTCCCCATGCACAGATCAGTGAGCTTGATGATGACCAGTTCTGCAGAGGATTTGTCTCTTTGTAGCCATCTAGAAGTAGTCATCTAGAAGTTAGGCGTTTAATCTAAACTATTAATCTGAGTGTTCTTGATTGCCAGCAGAGAAAGAGGAAATGGTTCTAAGGGCAGTTTTTTCAAGATGTCTTGAATCTCTCTTGCATCTTTCTCTCTGCATTAAGAAGGAGCTTAGTATAGATGCCAGTACTCAGATGGCTACGCTTTGTTGAGATGACTAACAGCTAGTCTTCCCAAATACAACAACTGGTTCCTCAAGTAAATAAAACAGAGTACAAATCAACATCATTACCTTTAAAATTAAGTAAGTAATTTTAAAAATAGTGTAAGACAGTAAGTAAGGTAAGACATTGGATCCACTAATTTTAATGGAATTCGGGGTTTATATGTTATTTCTATAGAAAACCATGGTAGAATGGATCATAATATTTTTGATATCTTGCTCACCTCAGACTGTTTTATAAGAAACATTCTTGATTCTTCAGTGTTGCAATGGTGAATTGTTTAAAATATATGTTTAGAGCAATCAGTATAATGATGAATTTATTTGTTTGTTTCTCAATCAGCTAGGATTTATACATACATGTTGGAGAAGTCTCGTGTCATTATGCAACCTCTCAATCAGAGCAATTTCCATGTTTTTTACTTGATGATGGATGGGCTGTCTGCTGAAGAAAAATACACCCTGTACCTCAGTAATTTGTCTGCACACAGGTAGGAATACAACTTTGTAATTACTATTAATATTTTTCCTATTTTAGTGCCTCTGCTGTTGAGGTCCTTCCCCCAATAATTAACATGTGTGTTGTAAATTTTCAATGAGCTCTGAAATGATTTATTATTAAGCACCAGTTTATGAGGATTTAATTGCAGATGACGCCAAGCTGGGTGGGAATGTCGATCTGCTTGAGGATAGGAAGGCTCTGCAGAGGGATCTGGACAGGCTGGGTCGATGGGCCGAGGCCAACTGTATGAGGTTCAACAAGGCCAAGTGCTGGGTCCTGCAATTTGTTCACAGCAACCCCCTGCAACGCGACAGGCTTGGGGAAGAGTGGCTGGAAAGCTGCCCAGCAGAAAAGGACCTGGAGGTGCTGGTCGACAGCCGGCTGAACATGAGCCAGCAGGGTGCGCAGGTGGCAAAAAAGGCCAACAGCATCCTGGCTTGTATCAGGAATAGTGTGGCCAGCAGGAGTAGGGAAGTGATCGTGCCCCTGTACTCAGCGCTGGTGAGGCCACACCTCCAATACTGTATTCAGTTTTGGGCCCCTCAGTACAACAAGGATATTGAGGTGCTGCAACATGTCCAGAGAAGAGCAACAAAGCTGGTGAAGGGTCAGAAGAACAAGTCTTCTGAGGAGCGGCTGAGGGAACTGGGGTTGTTTAGTTTGGAGAAGAGGAGGCTGAGGGGAGACTTTATCGCTCTCTACAACTTCCTGAAAGGAGGGTGTAGTGAGGAGGGTGTTGGTCTCTTTGCCCAAGTAACTAGTGATAGGATGAGAGGAAATGGCTTCAAGTTGCGCCAGGGGAGGTTTAGATTGGATATTAGGAAAAATGTCTTTCCTGAAAGAGTGGTGAGGCATTGGACCAGGCTGCCCAGGGAGGTGGTGGAGTCCCCATCCCTGGAGGTATTCAAAAAACGTGTGGATGTGGCACTTCGAGACATGGTTTAGTAGTCATGGTGGTGTTGGGTTGATGGTTGGACTAGATGATCTCAGAGGTCTTTTCCAACCTTAATGATTCCATGATTCTATGATTCTATAATTCTGGAGTACAAGTACACCCTTTTAACAAGATCAGAGTCTTACATCCATTAGGATTATTGCCTTAAAGGAGAAAAAGGAAGGAAACTTGCTAGTTATTTTTGCATCTTCTGTGCGCTAGAGTAAGTATTTTGTTTTCAGGAGAGACTGTTTTATTAAAATTAGACTTTTGTTATGGAATATATTGATTCTGATGAAATTTTACCATATGTAACTGATATTTCCATTTTCATTTTGAGATTTACTTTACCTCATATTTATTAAGAAAAACAGAAACAAAGTTTTGACAGCTTTGAAACCAAGGATAGGATTCAACACTCAACACCTAATTTTAGGTCTTTGTGTGTGTCTCCACATGAGTTGGTTGTCTTGGGTCCTATTTGCAATCAAAGGAGATTGAGTCTTTACTCAGCTCTGTGTAGTTACATGTAGTTGTGTGAACTGAACCACATTTGTGGCTTCATAAACTGTGATGACTATGTCCCCTTTAGTAGTAAGAGCTTAAATGTAAAGAGCTGTATATAGACACCTAAATGAAGTGTGTATTAGGCTGAATACATTACAAATGTTTAATACAAGTGGAAGGTTTTTTTTCAGGGTATTTTGGGAGTATTTAAAAATTTATTAATTCAGATTCTTTTGGAATGAAAACATATTCCCAATTTAGATAATTTTCCTTCCTTTTTTCAGTCTTTCCTAGGTGATTCCTAAGAAATATTACTGAAATGAGGGAAGCCTATTTGGCATTACTGATCTTCTCTTAAATTGGCTAAGTTTGTAATTAGTACAGTGAGTAACTGTAAAAAGACCAATAGTAATCAAAATGATGTAAAATGAGTGGTTTGAGTTTTTCATATCTAACCCTTTTTCCCATGGATTTTTCTCCCAAGTTTTCTGTCTTCCACTCTGGCTAGAACTTGAATAAAATAGTATTCCTAGATTTGGGTCCTGTAAATTGAAAGATACTACTTTAATTTTCGCGGAAAAAATTTACTTGATTCTGTTTTTTTCTTAAACACAAGTCTTCAGACTACCATTGTCTGGTAATGTTTTAACCTGTTAGCACTTCTGGTATTATACAGAATTGCGTAATGCACTAGCTCTGAAGGAACCTGGGGCTAAGTTGCTTTACAAAAAACGACCCACTTCAAAGTGGGGGAGGGGAAGAGTTAAATTCTGTGTTTTAAATCCTTTGAAGGCTTTGAAGACCAAAAGGATTCTGAGCTCCCAATCATTAATTTATTCCTCTTCTAGCAAAAGTTGTTTGGAATCACTCAGTTTATTCAGAAAATGAAACAGTTTGAAGTCACTTTTCAAGAAGCTCCAACAGGAAATAACTTAGCAAGAACCTGAATAATTAGGTTCACATGAACAAAGCTTTATCTGATAAGATATCTGATAATCATCCAAAAAGAACAAAATAGTATTTTTAAATAGATGTCTGAACATTGCAGTGCCAACTTTTTAGAAGTAATTTATAGCTGAACATTTGCATAAAGCTGCTTTTATCAATAAAGCTTTGCTTTGGCTACATAAGGTAGATTGTATCTTGCATTACTGAAAGAGATTTTGGGCCAAGTATTTCTTACCTTAAAGTCCTGGGTGTAGTAGTTCAGTGGGCCAGATCTTTCTTAGTTGACAAAGTTAAACTAGAGGTGAATTTCTACAGCATCAAAATCATACACGAATCAGAAAGTAGGATTTGGCCTCTGTTATGAATTCATGATTTCTGGCTTAGTCAAATTTTGATGAGATCATATCATTCTGGTAACATCAATAAGTGAATTTGTCATATTTGCTTTAAGCATGTGTAATCTTGACTCTAATAGCAAATTTAATTAGATAACAGCCCTTTTGAAACTATAGGTAGTTCATGCCCAACTGGTTTTTGATATTTTTTCTGTTCCTCTTTGTGTTGTTTAATATTGCACCTTTATGTAGAAGACTGAACAATCTTAGTAAATAATGGCTGTTAAGATCACAAGATACCCCTATTTTTTCATTGTTTGCTTAAGCCATTGCAATATGAGAAATGAGACTTAGCATTGGTTTTTTATTCTCATTTTGAATAAAAGTACCTTAAAGAGTCAAAGTAGTATTGTCAATAGTGGTTATTGTTAGACTTGATGCTGTAAAAGGTGAGAGGTAGTTCATGTGTTAAGTAGTATATAATCCTGGATTAAGAGTTAATGTAAATAACTAAAAGGGGAAATCCCTCCCCTTTGGAGTCACTGAGAGTTTCAGTAAGGCTGGGGTTTCACCCCAATGTGTAGGGGAAGTTGTTAGGTTGTAATTCTGTGGTGTTTGATGCTGTCCTGAGGGGGAGCTTGAGCTCAGAAACTTGAATGTATGTTCTTGCAAGCATTGTGACTGGTAGGGCAGGGTACGAAGACAAATAGCTGGCCACGTTCTATTGAACCTATACACGACTAGGATGTTAAAGTAGCAAGCCTTCTAAATCTATGTAGGGAGGGATCTAGATTAATACATTTCCCACCATATCTGCATGTGGATCTTAATGGATAAAGACAGAAACAAGTCCTGAAAGGTAAGATCATTTTTCAAGATTTAGCAGGGGGAGCATATCAGAAATGGAGAGAAAGTCTCGAAAGGGCAAGTCAAGGCTTTTTGATTGACAACAACTACTCCCATGTGTTCATTACATTCAGAAGCTGATTTTTATCAGCAGATCCTTGATTGAAATAAAATTTCTATTAATTTGGTGTGTTTGAAAAGAACTGCAGAACTTCGTTTATCTTGATGATGAAGTGTAATACAGAGAGATTAGAGATTTAAAGTTAAATTCTCAATTTGCTCTTGATTTACTTTTGTGGTTTTTTGCTAGGTGAAGATACAGTGTATTACTGTAAGCATTGCTTTTCTGGCATGTGAAGTTTAGCCTCATAATAAGAGTATCTACTGGGTTTTCTAGCATATTAAGTTTAACCTCATAGTTACAGTAGGTACTACCTTAGTGATGAATCTTGCAACCAGAGTGAAACAGAGAGAAAAGAAGAGCAATGCTAACGGTGATAGATCAGCGAGTAAATGGTCTTCAACTCTGCTGAAAAAAGGGTACTAAAAGGAGAGATGATGAAGAGAGGAAAGAAAAAATACGGGAAAAGTCTTACAGAAAAAAGTGGAATGATGTGGTTTTATTATTATTGGCCAATTGCTTCGTATTAGCATTGATAATATATTAGCTGCTATAGTGCTGTGTTTTAGATTTAGTATGAGAACAATGTTGATAACACACTGATGTTTTAGTTGTTGCTCAGTAGTGCTTACACTAGTCAAGGACTTTTCAGGTCCCCATGCTCTGCCAGGGGCACAAGAAGCTGGGAGGGGGCACAGCCAAGGACAGCTGACCCAAACTGATCAAGGGAGTATTCCATATCATATGGCGTCATGTTTAGTATATAAGCTGGGAGGAGTTGTCCAGAGGACAGTGATCCCTGCTCAAGGACTGCTTGAGTATCAGTTGGTGGGTGGTGAGCAGTTGCATCACTTGTTTTTTTTTTTTCCTGGGTTCTGTTTCTCTCTCTCTCATTGTTGTTGTTGTTGTTGTCGTCGTCGTCGTTGTTGTTGTTGTTGTTATTATTATTATTATTATTATTATATTAAACTGTTCTTATCTCAACCCACAAGTTTTCTTACTTTTGCTCTTCTGATTCTCTCCCCCACGGTGGGGGAGAGGGTAAGTGAGCAGCTGTGTGGTGCTTAGTTGCCAACAGGGGCTAAACCACAACAATATTGCAAAGCTGTAGTATATATAACAATATAAAAATGGCTTTGTATAATAGGTATATGTAAGATTCTCAAATGTACTGTCATTAAAAATCATGTCATTACATTACATTTGTATATGTATATTAGAAACATAGCTTAAGGCTCCTTAACTATAGAAAATGGTTTCAGAAACAATGGTGGGTTTGGCAGCTGTTCAACTTGATGTCACCATTTTCAGTTTAAACAAGGTTGCTAGTTCTCCTAATTGATTGTACTGTTATGGCTTTTGGTAGCATAAGCATACTGATACAATGCTCTGAGTATTGCAAGGTGATTCTAACAGGCGTTTTTTAGTCCTTCCTTGTAATGTCAGATCTTTGTCACCCAACATCTATCAGTTGAAATATACTGCTTGTAAATAAGCTCTATATGTAAAACTAAACAGCTCCAGGCTGGGGAAAATGTTAATATACACATTCATGCAGAAGCTGGGCTATGGTCAGGGAGTGCATTTCATGTTTGTATTTTCAGACTCCTGTTTCCAAATGCACAAAACTTTCCATCCTCCCATTGAACAATGATGTGCATTGCAGTGTGTGCTCTCTCTGCTTGTGCTTTTTCTCTCACCCCTTAAAAAGCAGTGAAACTCTTCTGCAATAATAGCTGCAGATCAGTTCACAGAACTGGTGTATCTTCTTTTACAGTTTTTCAGTGCAGGTGCCCTCTTCACTGTCAATAAGAAAGCTTTCCATTAATTTCATATATAAAAGTAGCAATTTCAGTGAAGTGAGTGAATTTCTCAGTGAAATCTAAACTCAGCAGAACCTCTTTGCTTGATCATTGAGGAAAACATTCCCAACTCTAAAGGATAAGGTCAGTCTTCAAAAGGGGCTTAGAGATTACAGTGAGGGAAAGTGAATGGTATATAAAAGATCCCTGTAGACATTTTTCAGAGGTATTAAGTGCAAAGCCTTATGTCTGATTTTTTTTGTTTGTTTGTTTGTTTCCAGTCATCATCTTTTCTAACAAGAACTAATATAATGTGTGCAAATGGTGATTGTTCTGGCATTGTCCATACTGATCCCCACTCTTCCTTTCCCTCACACACAAGAGCTCAGGATGAAAATTTTCAGGACTCTAAGTGGCCGCTTACTCCAACTTTCCCCAATTCAACATACTTAGGAGGCAGCCTCTTTGTTTTCTAACTGCTATAGATATAAAGCCAGGAAGATAGTGCATGTTTCCATACCTTCTGTGTTTCTCTTCTTTCATCTTTGGATGCCATGTTTCTTTCCAATCATTTGTTTATTTTCTCATTTAAAATGCAACAGAAAGAAATATCGGTCTTGAAAGTAACAGTTTTCCATATCTGTGCATTTTTTCTACAAATGTAGCTGTGGCAGTCTAATGATACAAGGTAAATTCATAGAGAAAAGTTGTTTTGTGTTTTAATTAGTCCCACATAATTGGAAAAATAGGCATTTTGGGGATGTTCCAGTCCTCTGATGTTCCATGCTCTTTCCTTGTATTCAAGCCTGACAGATCACTTTTTCCTCATAGATATTCACTTTGATTTAAACTTTCAGTATCCCCATAAAGCCCAGCAGTGTCCATAAAAATTCACAGAGGTGGTTACACAATACCATTTTGATTGCTTTGCTTCACAGATTGCCTGTTGGCGATATCTGTGTCTGATGACTAGAGGGAAATACAAACAAGTGTTAGGTCCATCTTACAAAATTGGTTGGATCTAAATACTGTGAATGAAATAACTAGATCTGGAAGTGTTCCATCAGATTTTCCCACGGATGGTAGTCCTGCTGGAATAATAATATCTATATGAAGTGCCAAGTTATATCACTTTACCAAACTTCCATTAGACTTTGTGTGCTGAAACTCAGCATAAGTTGGTTGAACCAAAATTCTCAGTCTCACCCCAATAAAGTCGATTGTTGAGGCTCTATGAACTTCATGGAGTTCATGAGGATCAACTTTGTTTTAAAATCCTGCTGATAGAATAAAGCTCCAGGCAATCAGGAAAGTGGCATTCATTGTATTCAAATTTAGGAGGAAGGTAAAGATCAGACTCAGAGGTTTCTCACCTTTTCCATTATGGGACATATGAGCGCAGGAGGGGAGAAAAGCTGTGATAGGAGATGTTAGGCTTGCCATCCCTGCAGCTGAATGACCATGAGGGTCAAGCCCTTCTAGCTCTACTTGGCCAAAACCCCTTCCTAATTCTTCTGTGCAAATAGTAGCAGCCTATCATTTCTACTTCTCTTTAAATGTTATCTCATCTCAGTCCCATCCAGGGAGACTTTTGAACCTTGAAATCATTCTCAAATGGTAGCAACAGTTTTGCTAGGCCTCCTTTGAGTTGTGAGTTTTCAGTGCCTTTTCCAGGATATAGGCAATTCTGTATAATGGCCAGAGAGGAGCCGGGGCATGTGCTGCCCCGTACGGGCAGAGGAGCAGGGAGCCAAGGGTGGTAGCGGGGCAGGACCCTCACCCTCCTGGCACATCCCTATAGCACCCAGCAGGCCCAGGGATAATCAATGGGGTCAGACGCTACCCAGAGAGGTGGGCAGAGCCATGGGGATAGGGACAGGATGAGACCAGGCTGGGACATGTGCCCACAGGTGGGGGTCAGGGGTGTCTGTGGCTGGGCATAGGCATGACTGACCCCAGGTCAGGGGAGTACCAAGGCCCAACACCTGAGCTCAAAAGCCACTTCTGAGCCAAGGGGGACCCAAAAATGCTTCTTGCACGCCCAGGCAGCTAAACCCTTGAGAAGGCAGAGGGCGTTCAAGACCCCTGCAGAAGAATCATAAAAGATCCTTCATCAATTTTTGATAAGAGTTAATGATCTATCTAATTTTTCCCACATTATCAAAAACCAGCTAAATCTTCAAAGTTCTCTATTCATTGCTCTCCTTTGCATATGTATATTTTCTTCAATATGTGTATTTTCTTTAGTATATTACCTGTAATCTTGTACTTAATTAACACTTTCAATACATGGCAGCTTTTGTGGCAACTATTAAGCTACTGATTCATAGTTCATCTGTCACCCCTAAGATTTTTTTGCTATGGATCATTTGGCATTTAAGTTCTTAGTAAAGATGTGAGTGAAGAGGAGGAAAAATCTGAATTGGTCTCCCACTTCCTTTTCTTTTCCCAGACTATTTTTTATCCTTTGTTAAATCATACAGATAATTTATCATTCATTTCTACTTTCTTTATGTTCATTTTCCTGTACTTAGCATTGACCACATACTAACACAGGAACCAAGACCTTAAAAAATTAGAAGTGCACTTGATATTTTACAGAGGATAAGGAATTTTAAATACTGCTCAACTATGTATAGGCGATTCTCAAAGGCAGTGTCTGAAATTTATCATCTTTCTATTATCCTACTCCATACTTCTTTTGTAATGAATGCTAAGTAGAAAGTTAATTTTCAAATGATTACACTGGAATTATTCTAAAAAAAGTTTTACCTTGACAAAAGTAACTTGAGCACTCTGAGAAAAAGTTATCTGTCTTTGGGTATCCAAGCTAAATTCAATTTCATATCTAATACAAACGATTTTTTTTTTTCATGCTTGTAAACATTTTGTGTAACAGCTGAGGGGTTTAGAGGTGAAGCTTAGGTTATTGTGAAATAAGATTTTATGAGACATTTTCTAGAGTCATTAGAATTTTTTTTTAATATTTCTGAGAGGTTCAAAAGCAACAACTATTTTCTTTCCTTTCTTATATCTCATGTCTCTCAAAGTAATATACCTTGAATTTATGTGTGCATGCACATTTAGAGACATAACAAATGTTTTTGTACTCAACTTTTTCCCCCATTTCTCTGCTTCTTCCGTGTTCTCTTTTCTCTCCCAGAGGTCTCTTAAATTGGAAACAAACCTTCAAGTTCTGGTTGAACAAGTAAATCTGTATTTTCTTTGGTACTGTGCAAGTTTTCCTGTCCTAACTTGATTACACACAGCACATTCCTTTTCTCCAAAAAGCTTGCATTTTAAATGCATTAACACTTGCAAGACAATGCAGTGATACATGTAATGCAAGCTATGTATATCAGCATGCCTAGACAGCAAAGGACCATTGGGGTATAAAGACTTGAAGCATGCTTGACAAACTTTCTAAATAATGGGGTAATGTGAAGATGCAGTTTCAAACACAGATTTCAAAAACTGAGGGAGTTAACTTTCAGTTAATTTTGCTGGAATTTGTTTCAGTACAATAAGTGAATATGGATAGGTGAAGCCATAAGTAAAAGTGAAAATAGTTTGGTTTTTTTTTTTTCCTTTTAAAAGCTACATGGTAACAAATAAATATAAAAATTATACACTTCAATCAGTTTATGTCTTCTTGATATGATTTACTTATATTTCAGCTGTCTAGTGAAAAGCTTTAACTGTGAACATTTTTTTTTCTTAGCTATCCTCATACAATACTACTGTGAAAAACTGATTCACAACCAGTAGTACTATTTTAAGAACAAGATCTGCAGAATTCAAATTAAATGAAGCAATTCCATTTACTTAGATTCCAGGTCTGACAGCTAAAGTATACCAGCTAGTTATTAGAAAGGTAATGGAGAGAGGAGAAGCAGATATATTTGTCTGAGATTCTGGAGCAGGTTTAAACTTGCTTCAGTGAGTTTTATATCTATGTAACCTGGAATAATTTCAACATCAAAAGAATTGTCTAAATTTTCTCTGTTGTCCTTTGCTTTTTTGTTTTGTTTTGTTTTATTTACTTTTGCTGCATACCATTTATTATTTTCCTGTTTACCCTGTATTTACTGATGTCTGAATTTTTTCACTGATTTTTTTCTTGAGGTTGAGCCTTCTTTACTGCGTGTATAACACATGCATATTCCAGCAAAATGCGCTTTCACATTGTTCTCTTTAACAGGTTTTTCCCTGCCCTCTTATAACTTCAGCCTCCACGTCTCTTTTATTTCAGCTGGTAGCAGTCTTTACCCCAGTACTCTTACCTTCTTCAGTTTTCCTTTATCTTCCTCATTCATGCAGGTTTTCTGAGTAAATAGGGTTCATGAGATTATTCAACTTATTTTACTCTTTTTTCTTCCCCGGAAATGAACAGGAATTGAACCAAAAGGAACATTTTTTTTTTTTTTCCTTAGCTCTCTTTTTCTCATCCTATTCTTTCTTTGAAATTCAGGCTCCAATAATCTCTTGGAGCATGATCTTCAAGCATCAGTGTTGTTCTTTACACTTCAAAGACAGAAGAGTTGAGAGGCAACACCAGTAAATGGCTGTGTGTGATTTGTTATGCTGGATAGTAATAATCATGACTAACTCACTCAGTTTTGTTGAGGATGGACACCAGAAAATATGTGTTGTATAAAGATACATCATCATGTTCTAAAATTATATTGATTAACCAGAACTAATTTTATCGAACTCTAATGTAACATTTTACAATACATATTTTCAGAGATATCAGAGATCAAAAAATACAACAGTGTAGCTGAGTTTGGGGGTTTTTGCATGCAATATTGATGTTTTAAAGTGTTACCCTGTGGTCTAATTTGTCTCATTTTTCTTATTTATGTACTTCACTTCTGTTCAGCTAAGCTTTTAGGCTTAGTATCTCATATTTTAGGCTTAGACTCTCGTATTTTAATGACAATTAGATGGAAACCTAAGCAGCCTATTAGTGTACAGAAGCTAAGAAATTTTTCAGTGTTTTTTAACAGGGCAGGTATGATGACTGGACCATGTAGACTAAAACTTCCTCCCTAAGATCATCACTGTGCACCTTAATATTCAGGAAATAGCTAACAATTCTGTCTGCTCCAAAGTTAGTATCATACAGTATCTTTCTGAAAATTGACTACATTTACTTTATCTTAAACCAGCTCTTCCTGTGAGAGATTTGTGGATAGTTGTGTCCTACAAGAGATATATTACTAGGAGGTTAGCCTTGCAATTGCAGAAGATATAATCAGAATCACAGCTTGAGTTTTCAAAACAAAACTGAAATACTCATTTGTGTCATCTGCTTTATTTTGCAAATGAGGTGGTTATTTTTCTATTTGCAGATACCTACACCTCATGCATAAAGTACACCTCTATTTTTTTAACTTTATTTCACAATATTTCTTTTGAATATCTGGCTGTGCAGTTGGTTTGAGTTGTTCATCCTAAATTCAGGGTTAGTTATATACACAACTGCACACTTGCATTCTAATTACATGTCAAGATATCCAAAACAGAACTTTTCTACTTGAAAGCATAGGTACCTTAGCTTTGGATTTTGATGTTTAATTTATTTATTCCAGTTTTGACACTAGCTGGTTTTGACATTACTACTTTATTCCCAAAGGATCCTTTAAGAAAATATAGCTCAATATTGTTTAATAATCATTAATTTACATGAAAACCAAGAATAATTTTTATTTAACAAAGTAAAGGTAGTAAAATAAGTCTGAGACTTAATTCAATGTCTTTGTCTTAAGTCCCAAGTGGACTTGTTATTCGTCTGGCTTTCAGAATAAATGCTACAGAAATTCTGCTTTGTTCAAGAGTGTAAATCTGAAACTCATATTCCTCTGGGTATTTTCTTTCATTTGATGTTAACAATCCCCTCTTCATTGTATTATTCTTCATACATATTGATTGAATAGTGGCAGAGGATGTACAGCATTCTATTGGCAGACTCTCAGAGGTACAGAAATAATTCATTACAATTACCTCTCTTTTCAACAACTGTTTTTCTCTCCATCATAATTCTAACAAGCTGGAAGTGTAGAACTATGTGTAAATGAACAAATGAGATGTTTCTGCAGGAATAAATTGTATGTTTACAGTGGTATGGTAGAGCCAAGACATTCCTCCTTGTGTTTCTGCATTGTCCTAAAGGAACTCAGATATCTGTTAATCTTTGGTATTTTACATTTTCTCAGTGCCAGTGAGCAGTTTGGAACAGAAAAAATAACATCAGACCATACAAAATCACTTTGACTTTTGCCTTTTTATAGCTCTAGTCAGTTTACTTCGGCATGTTTAGTTTTAATCCACAAACTTGCATTTACTTTATTTGACTTGGCATGATAGCATTTGCTATTTCTTTGATTGAGAGAGGCTTTGTCATTCTTTTCTCCTTTGGGGTAAGCATGATATGGAAACACATGCTGAAAATAAAGGGAATAATCTGTCTGTGGCATGGAAGATAAAATGTAGGAGGCAGGAAAAAATGAAATCTGTTTAATCCAAGAGAAAGAAACAAACTTGGTAATTAAGAGCACTGGGATCTATAGAGTCTACTGAAGACAGAACGTATATCTATCTTAGTTTTAACAGAAAACTAAACATACAATAAAACTTTGTTTGGAATAAATTGCTTGAAATGGAGAAAGAAAATGCAAAAATAAATATAACATGAACCAGATTACTTTCCATTTGTTGTGAATTCTGTTGATGGGTATCTTACACCTCAAAGTTTCTGGGTGAAGTTCAACCTCTTGTTAGAAAAAAGAAATCTCCAGAGATCCATGGAGGTTAAATTTGGTCCTCTGTTGAAGAAATTAAGTGCTGACTGTTTAGGCAGCCCACCAGTATTTCACGTCAGACTGAAAATGGATGTAGCTCCAAGGGATGAAATTGCCTTAGAAACCCTAGCTTAAAAGTAGATGTGATTACTCACTTATAAAAATGGTAGAGGAGCTCATTTGGCTTTTAGTTTAAGTACAAAATATGTCTCTGCACTTTACTAGGATGCTAATCGTCTTATATGAGGGGGGAGATTCAGTGGATTCAGCTCCTGAAACCACTTAGCTATTACATTGCATAAATCTAGAGCGATAATATAGTCCTGCAATTTATATTTCAAAAGTCACTCTTAGAATCATCCTGATACAATTACTGTAGATGAATTTCCAGTCAGGAATGGGTCATTTAAGAAATTGTTATTGGCATATGGAAGCCCCAGTCATTGAATCCAGCTCATCTCAACTTAATGTTAGATCTAAGAGAGACGATACCTCTCACCGTTTTTTGAACTTGCTGTCTCCGCTGAGCTCCCTGAGCTAGCTTGAATTTTTCACTGCACTGGAGTAACTTTACAGTTACTCTAGCCAGCTCTCTCTGGGAAAGTCAGGCAAGGTCAACCCACAGTGTAGCACAGTTTTCTTCCTGTAGTTCTTTCATTAATCATAACTCAAAATGACCTCTACACTGCAGTTAAACCTGATTGTGTCAGGTTAGTGCCATTCACAGTTTCCTTTGATTCCTGCTGGATTTGCACATGGATTTTTTGTAGTTAAAATATAACTACTTAAACTAGGTTTTGTCTAAAGCCTACAAGTAACAAACCAAAGTCTTCTGTATATGTTAGTTGAGCACTAATGACCAGAAGACATCAGGATCTCAGTTTTATACAGCTCCTAAAAATGGTAGCTCCATCAGTCTTGGCTTCTAAAATTCTTTTTTTTTTGCGATATAATGATGGACAGAATGGTGCAGGAATATCTTCTACTGAATCACCCATTACCCAGATGATCTTTGGAACTTCTTTATTCTACATACAGGTCTTTTTGTCTCCAGTTAGTTTATGACACATCTCTTGGAGTCACAGCACAAAGTGTTACTTCTGCAGCTTATTACAGTGCAACATAAATCATATGAAATTTGGTGTACTCAGTGGTTGATACCAAAAGTAAACAAAAAATAGTTTCAAGTATAGTTTCAATAGTTTCAAGTCACCTTTTATTGGCAACCAACACATGTAAAATAGTACAGGGTTTTTTGGGGTTGCTTAATGGTTTTCACACATCTATTAGCCTGTCTAACCAGGGAAAGCTATATTTTTATCAGATCTGTGCAAACAGCACTCAGGATCAGACAGGGAGACACAGTGGGGAGAGCTGAATGGGACTAGTTCAGAGTGTTTCAAGGAAGAAACATGTATTGAGGTTCTGTGCTTCCTAACACGCCATTTTGGTCTACGACCTGTCTGTGCCAATAAGGCCTCTGCTTATCTGATTTCAAGTTTCAGCATTTCTTGAATAGGAGTAATACTGGTGAGAAAAATTGTTAGAACAAATCCAGTTTGCAGAAAGAACTACGCAAATCAAGAAAGTCCTCTGAAATAAAAATCTTAGTAGAAATATTCTGCTGACTAAAATGATGGAAAAGGGCACTGAAACAATGTAGAAATACCATTTGACAAACAAACAGCATTTGTAAGCATAATTACAGAGAAGTGTAATTTATGGCTTATGACAAATGCTGGCACCTTCTAATTCATGCTTTAACCTTTATGAAATTTTAACATAACCGAATCATTAAATGGGTAGGAGTCATTTTACCAAGCTGGTGTTGCAGCTTAGTATTAAACGTACACGGTAATTGCAGTGTTTATTTTGACACTGGTACACTGACGCCAGTTTCGTGATCTGTTTTGTTCACCCAAGATGAGGATTATGAAGATTAAGAACAGTGCTGATCATTTGTAGAAAAAAATCTACGGCCTTTCACAGTAAAGATGAATAATGAAAATGATACTATTAAATAGGCAAATAATTTGTTTAGTGGAGTAATTTCTTGGAAAACAATTGAAGACTGTCCTATGTCATTAAAATTTTCCAGTAATGAATAAAACACAGAGACAGTCTGTATGACCCTTCTTTGATATGTTTTTCTATTGAAATCATGGTTCACTTGAGCTTGTGACTTTGGGACTTTCCTGTCCCAAATCCAGATGTGTTAAAACTGCTACTGCTAGAGGTTGTACATTTTTATCCTAATATTTCTGAATATGTCTTTATGTTTGCTTCTCTATAAGTCATGACTTCGGGTTCAGGTGCAGCTAGAGAAATCAGATGCACTATTAGAGACGTGTCTGTACTTTCTTCTACCTGCAATCCTCTCTCCATTTCCATCATGCTCTCAGTGATTGCTTTCCCACTATATTTTCATCTCCATTATGTATATTTGCCATATTTCCAGACCTAATCCCCTGTTTAAACAGGACTCCTTGATCAGGTAGCAATTAAGAGGAATGGAGCAGCATCTAATAAAATATGTACTATGATGAACTTAACTTCAGAGAGCATGTTATGGAGTTAGTTTGGTCCTTAAGTCAAAACTGGAACAAATGGGAACATCTTATCAAATTTTATGGTTCTGTAGTTTATTCCAGAGCCTGTTTTTTAAACATGCAGTTATAATTCTCTCCAATCTCTTTGCATTCCATCTTCCCATATATCTTGGCGGGGGGGGGAAGGCTGTTCTGAGGCATAATTTTTTCTGCTATCGTCTTTCTTCTGTGTTTTGTTTTATTATTTGATTTTATTTTATTTGTATTATTTTATTTTGTTTTATTATTTAATTTTATTTTGTTTTATTATTTAATTTTATTTAGAAAACAATGCATTTGGATACAAATCTAGCTTGCCTACAGAAATAAATTGCACAAACTGCAAATCTCTATGTGTAAACATGGTATGTTTTTTAGCAATAAAACTCAAGAGAGAGTCTCTTTGACCTATTTGGATGCACAAACTATGAAAGTACTGAAGTGAGTCTGCAAATTCTCTTGATTTAGGAAGGCCAGTTCCTTTTATACAGTATGAAGTCAGTGTAACTTCAGCACGTAAGTAACCTGCTTAGATGCAGCCCTTCAACTGAGTTCTCAGTGTGCAACCTGTGAAGTTTACTTCAGGTTTGCTGAGCATACAGCTTATGGTTCTTTAGTAATTTCTGCCTTATGAGACGCAGTGGAAGACACCATGGGAAATTTAAGGTCAGAAGCAGTTCATGTGTGAGCTTTCATCCAGCATGATTTTACCGGAGGGGCTGAGAAGATGTGAGCAACACACACATGCATCCATCTTATTCCTGGTTTTGGCATTCTTGGAACACACTTGGGACAGAAATGGGTCCTGGGGCAGGGGGAGGTAGGGCAGGTCTTGCTGAGCGTGGGAGAGCAGCCGTGATATCTCCGTAACTGAACCCTGCGTCTGGCATCGTGTAACTTGCTGGCTGTGCGAAAAGCAGGAGCTTCTGCTGGCGTTAAGGGGATGACCACTAGTGATTGTGGCTGGTTGACTGTTAGATAACATACATGAATACATACGTATTTACTCCATTTTAAGTAGAAAGAAGAATATTCTTGCTTTGTAGAACAAGTGGGCAAAGTTAGGTACTGTGCCAATTCATATTCTTGTATTGTGTGAGACTTTCTTATCCCATGATAGGTAAATAATTGTTATTGATTAATTAATTATGTTAATCCTCCTTAAATATGTCTCATTCTCGCATAAATAATGTATATTTCCCAGTGTTTCAAAAGTCACTAGAGTGACTAGTGTCTTGGGGGGCCTTAACTTTTTTCTGGCCAAGTTAAAGGGCTTTAAAGGGATCATACTGTTCAGAATTGCTTGTTTAGTATACATACCTGCATGCACATGGCCATGCCTGCATATTCAAGAGAGGCCCTCTTGTAAATCAGCTGTCCTGACACTGATCCATGAACTACAATCACTGTTTACATGAAAGCATTTTGAAGGATATTATCAACGTTTAAACTGGATGCTGGTGAAAGTTATAAGCAGGTACCCAGAGCACTTTTTAAATGTTAGATCTGATACTGTGGCTCTTAACCCACAGAGTTTTATTTAATGAATCAGCATTTAAAAAGTAGCAAACGCTGCTGGAGAAATGCCTTCAGGCTCATAAACTTAATGACACCTACCTGGCAACTAGTGCCAAAGTAAGTCTGAACACAGGAATACAAAATTACTCTTGGTTGTAGGAGCAAAGTTCAAACACAGTTTCTGAAGCATTTCAGGACATGGATTGGACCAGTTTGCACTTGCGTGGAGACTGCCTTCTTTGCTTTACATGTTCAGCAATGCTAGTATTTGCTAGTTTTGGATCATCATCATCATCATCACCATCATTATGCTCCTTATTTAATGTATATTCAGCTTCAAAATTATGCTTGTAAAGTGATAGTTCACAGAATTACTATCTGCTGAGTGATTCTGTCCTGTAAAATATGGAATGATGTGAGTCAGAGAAACAGCACTACAAGGTATACTGCCTTTATTATTTCTTTGAATGTCATCAGAGGTGTGAAAAATTCTATTTTGAGTCACTTCTGTTGTGCATTCATTTTTTTCTTTATTGGAATTATCTTAGATTCACATTTTTATGTAATTTTAGGAACAGAAGGCTTGAATCCCTGATTTAAACCTATTCCATGGGAATATCAATATAATTTAAAAAAAAAAAAAAGTACCTGAGTTTAGCCTAAAGACATTTAGCATTTTGAGAATAAAGACGAAGCTGTATTTCTTTGTTTTCCATTTGAGTATATCCACTGTCTGTAAAAAACTTATGTACTTCATCGTACAGGTACGCTTACAGAATTATTTGAAATTTTGTCTTATGAAAACGTGAAGGCAAAACTAGTTACTGAGTAATACACAGGGTAATATAAGCTTTCTGTGCTGAAACCAGTTTACAAAAGACGTATCTTAACGTGATTTTCTTAGTTTAGAAAAATAAAAATAAGAGCTGTGTTCTGGCTATCACCAAATCTGTCTGAACTGTTTCATTTATTAATGTTGTGCTGATACTTTACCTCCTGGCATTAAAAAAGTTATTCCTCTTTTTGAAATGCCAGTTTTGGTACTGTATTGCACTAGCCATGAGCAGAAATCTGTGCGCTTAAATGTTTAGTAGTAATTCCAGCTCGGTGCTACTGCACAGTTCAAAGGATGTAAAATTTGTTCGGATTGGAATAGGTTTAAAAGCTGGAGACAAAGGAAAAAAAGGCAGTAAAATATACCCCTTTTCCCTGAGAGAAAAAAGCCAGAAGCTATTCATTATCATGTTCTGTAAATGTCGTATACTTCATTGATGTCAACTGTTTTGCTTTGTCTTTATCTCATTCCTGTTTACATATCAAACAGTGCTAAGTGCAAGGCAGCTTTTCCTCACTAAGCAGAATACATTGTCCTCTCATATTCTCCTCAGAGATCTAAAGAAATAAAAATGTTTGTTGTAATTTCTTATGTTGTGACTTTGTAAATATAGTAGAGATTAGTGGAATTTATTTTTGAAAGGTCATGTCTTGGTTTTATACACTCAATACCCTTCATCCCAGCAGTTTTTAAAACATTTTTAAAAACATATGTAAAGCTACGAAGTCATTCATTCTCAGTCTTGCAAAACAGTCCTTAAGTTCGATGTTTAGTTATACCTAAATTAAGTCTTGGGATTTAGCAATTAGTCAAAAGAATAGCTAACCTTTTAGAAAAATTTTGTGTATTGCAGAGAAAGCCTTCACAAATATTTAATGTGAGGACAGTAAACTGATCTAGTTGTGAGAAAACTGGTTTATAAATGGCTATATTTTGTCTGGAACTAACACATATCTGAGATACTATAATTTGTACCTTAGCTTAAAGCAAAAATTTACTGATCTGCTAATGTTGAATTTTCAGTGATGACCATCGTGCTTAATCAGGGTTACTACCCTAAGCTGGATGGGAAGGAGGGATGGGGACTGCAAAGGCAAAAGCCACACACTTTTCACATGATTGTGCAGGTACATGGTTCATTGAGCAGCACTAATAAGGGGAAGGAAGGGATTTAGCTTGTTAATCCATGCTTCTTAATACGATGTCACATTAAATGACACCCACAACATGCATATTGATTGTGTTAGAGCTGGAACCTGATTATGAAATACTGTTTCATCCTCCGGTGACATTGGCTCTCCTGAGAATTTTCTAGCAACAAAACATCAATTAATGAAGATTTTGTAGTAAGAAAAGTCCAATTAAAACTGGCTTTGTTTTAGACTTTGTATAAAGACAGGTAGAGGCAAAAAATAAGTTATGTGCAGCTCGTTGTGGAGTGTAGCTGAGACACCTCAGATGGTGCCTTGCAAAAAAGTACCATAGCTGTGTTGGGGCAGTGGGCCTTCTGAGGTAATTAGCCTCGCTTACTGTGCTTTCTGTACTACAGCTAGGTCATATAGGCGCAGTTCAGGAATCTTTGTGTAATACTCCATTGCATTGTGTAGAAGTAAATGTATGATAAGGTGGTATGCCTAGAAATTATGTAGGCAATGCTTAGAACAGCTTGAAGCCTAGGTCTCTAGTACTACTTATCTCCTGCTGTCTCACTTAAGTATCTCATCTGGCTGTCTTTCATAGTGAATCAAAGCTCAACATAGGGTGCCAACCTATAACTTCCAGTTGTGCTTCCTATTAACATTTATTACAATACTAAGATTCAACTGAAACCAGTGGGGTGAAGCATGGGTTTGAAGTTAGTTACACATAAATGTTTCGCTGAATTGGGACAATATGTAGTGCTGGAATAAATCATTATTCTACTTCACAGCGCATGTAAACCTGGGAAAAAAAAATAAAAAAAAATCTTTACTTCTTTCTTCTTGTTCCAGTGGCCTGAAAGCATAAAATCTGATGTTATGATGTGCATGGTCTCTGTTTTTAGGACAATTGATGCAACATGTTGTAGAAGCTAACACTGAGAGGATACTCCTGTGATTTTTTAACGACACATTTTAATTCAGGTCAAGCTGTAATAAAAGCCTTTATAACACCAGAAGTGTATGAATGCTTCCGATGGGCATATCTGAATCCATTCAGTCTAAGTGACGTGGATATAAACACAGTATTTCCTACCAGTCCCCTATAAAGCTGACTCATCAACTGGCTCATGCGTAGCAAGTGACAAGTCAATTCTGCTTCCTGCCTGTCACCACAATTACAAAGAATTTCGATAGCTGTGTGTGGGGGGAGAGGTATGCAGAAAGTGATATCAAGGATGAAGATGATGTTTTGAAACAGCCTGATTTCATTTCTCTATTCTGAATTGCTTTAGCAGCACATAACAGTTTTGGAGAATTACTGCATTACCGGTTTCCACATGATTACAGCATGATATTTAAAAAAAAAAAAAAAAAAAAAATGTGGATTTTTTTGTTCTTTAAGCGAGTACAAAAAAGTTCCGGCTTGTATAAATAAATAAGAAGTATCATGATCTCAGTTTTAATAGCTGTTTTGAATTAGTGAATGAATATTAAGAGTTTTATTTGTACGTCATTTTTATAAAAGAAATAAGGGATTTATAGACAAAATCCAGGTTTACTGATTCATAACATGATCTGCAGTGGCTTGATTTGCATAATTAAGTATTGATGCAAAGTAACGTATTTAGTTATTTGTTCATGTTAAATATTTCTTCTTCGCTGCTTCCATTTGAAGTCTTTACCCAATAATCTTGACCTTCCTTTAGCAAAATAAATGTATTGGGTAGTGTGATCAATTGTGCTAGAACAGGAGTTGAAACTATTCTGTTTCTCTAGGGGTTAGCTAAGAGAAATCCTACCAGTAGCAGAGAAATGACAGATGGGCAAGTAGATCAGTAGAAGAAAGCACACCATGAAAGTTGTAATTCCTCACAGGAACCAGTTACCCTGGTATCTCAGAAAAGAACAGATTTATGATGTTCAGTTCTTCTCATGTTTTTGGGGGCTTTTTTTTTTTCTTTTTTTTTTCTTTCACCGGCTAAAGGAATATAAACAGAAAAATAATATTTTCCTTTGCCCTTGGTTTGAAAGGGGACTCCAGAGATCTTGTCCAACTCTTTGTATAAACACGATTTACTGTGCAAACAGACAGGTTCGTTGAAAACCTATTGCAACAGCTACATAAAAGAAAGAGAAAACTTAACTGATTCGTAAGCTAATGCCAGGACTGTTTTAGCTGCATTCGCATTCATGTTCTCAGTTCTTACCAGGAAGATAATTCTATCATTCCTGAATCTTTAAACTTGTGATTTTCTGTCTCAGGAAAATAGAAAATACTTAATATTAAGACTAATATAAAGTAAGATTGAACTCATTTAGTGTACGTCTTTACCTGGAAACCCAGTAGAATAAAAATCTGAGTATTTTTGTGCAAGAAAGGATTATGTTTCAGTCATCCTGCTAGACTTATGAATGAATAATTTTATGTGGAAGGTACAAATAATTTATTGTCTAGGTATAAAATCAAGCTAAGTTGAATTAGCTGGGAGATAGTGGTTGTGGTCACAGCACATATCCTGACAATCATTTTGATACAGCTTGCATGGGGTATCTTCCTAAATTTCAGGGGTTTGGCCCTGTGCCCCTCTCCTTTCTAAAACAACTGTCGGAAATCTTCTGGGTTAACAGTAATACAATTTCTCCAGGTATTTTCAAGATAAAAAAACAAAAAAAAAAAAAAAAAGAGGTTTCTTTGGTTTCTAGTTCACAGAAGGTGATCAAAGTGTCTGGAAATTTCCTGATGGTAAATTGTACATATTGGTTTTTCTTAAAATTTGAAGTGAATTTCTTTAAAATGTAAGTTTTCTAAATTTTTTTTTAAAAATAAAGACTATTTAGAAATTGGTGCCCAAATATTTATTTCCAAGGTGAGGAGACATTTTCCTCCTCATAAAATAATAATGCCATGCTATTTTAACTACTAGATAAAGTAGTGAAAAGAAAAAAAAGTAGTGCTGTAGAGTAGAAAAAGTAGTGCTGACCGAAGCAGAGGAATTGCAGTGCACAAATAGTCTCTTCCTATTTTGACTTATACTTTGGTAAAGCTCTGATGTTTAAGATTGTTCTGATTTTAGAACACTGTCATCCCTTCAGATTTTAAGCAATGTAAATTTCTAAATAAAACTTCTTTGTCTTCAGATATCTTATAGCTCTAAGAGCCGTGTTCAATTTTTGTGTTTTAGGGACTGTTCAAAGGTCAGGGTAATGTTCCCAACAACTCGAGACCTACCTTTTCTTGGTCTCCCACTCTTCTGGGGCTGAAACTACTGGGTTTATATGAGGTTCATAAAGCCCCAAACATATCTGAGAAATTAGTTGAATGTGTTTCATAGGATCATAGGATAATTCATTTTGACAGGGACATCAGGAAGACCCTAGTGCACCACCTGCTTCAAGCAGGGCCAGCTGAGAGATCAGATCAGGTTTTTCAGAGCTTTGTCCAGTCGGGTCTTGAAAAAACTCTCAGGATGCTTGTGTCTCTGGAGCCTTCCCTTCCCTGGGCTGAACAAGCCTTGCTCAGTCAGCAAGCTTCCCACATCATGTCTCCAGCTTCGACCACTGAGGTGGCCCTCCACTGATCTCACCCCACTTTAGCAATATTTTCTGTGTACTGTGTGCATGTGCATGCACAAAGCTGGCTGCAATGTGTAGATGTGGTCTGCCAACAAGTGGTGGGCAGTGGGAAACAACCCCAGGTCTCCTGGCAATGCCTCTGGTGTTACAGCCATGAATGTTGCTGGCCATTTCTGCTGCCCAGGCTCATTGCTGGCTCCTGCCCAGCTCACTGCTCTCAGGCCCCCCAGGAGCTTTTCTCCAGAGCTGCTCCCCAGCTCATCAGCCTGTATCATTGCAAGGGTTTATTCCTTCCCAGCTGCAGGACTTTGGACTTTGCTGAATTTTATGAAGTCCCTGTTGGCCCATTCCTTCAGCCTGTAAAGGGCAGTCCTACCCTCCAGTATATTGGCCGTTCCCTTCAATTTGATGTCCTCTGCAAACTTGATAGGAATGCAGTATCACAATCCAGAAGTAGTGAGTGTTGGAAATTACCTTCCTATCTTAGTTCTAGTATGGTACCTTCACATTTTGTGTCTCCTTGAAATTGGCTCATTTCTCTAAGATCTGTTTCATGCTCTACCATGCTATTCTGCGTTCCTTGGGTCAGCTGTGTAAAGTAGTGGTATTTCCATGTCCATGGTTTTGGGCCCAAAGGACTGTAGGACTTTTCCTCTTTGCAATATCTTTCTCAGTCATCTGTAGGCTACATTTAATTAACTTGTTTGCGCTAAGCCATTTTTCTAGAGACATTTTTCAGTTACTTTCTTCTGGATTTTCTCTAACTGATCCTGATTTGCCTGAAACGGGATGCCCAAAATCATACAGAATATTCCAGCTGAAGCTTTACCATGCTAAATATTTCATGCCTCTTTTATTGGCATATGTAAATAAGGGTGTTGCATTATTTTTTTTTTTCAATATCAAGGCATACTTGACTCATTTAGTTTACGATAAATGCTATTCTGATGATCCACTGCCTAAAAAGCTTTACCTGTCCTGAACCTGTACATTCAGTTATCCCTTTGTCTTATTTTATAATTGTTCTTAGTTGAATTATCTTTTGTAGTATTCATTCATGTTTGGCTTAATTCCTTGATGAAATGTCTTTTCATCTGGTCTCTTAAACTTTCTCTGACCAATAAACTAGCATAAATGACCTTATTCAGCTCCTTGCTTCTGTGTTTTTCTTTTTGTATTAAAGATATGTCCTCTGTTTCTAGTCTGAGTGCAGCCCAGAAACTTTAGAACACTCTGAGACCTCAAATGGCTAAATTGTTTTGAGTGTAAGCAGTTAGAAAATGAAGCTTTTTGCCTATAACCAGAGCTTTTTTACTGAAGAGATTAACTGTGGTCAGTGAAATCCTTATTACCACAAGCAGCATTTATTGCGCTGAGTTACCAGCTATAATAAAGTTCAAGACTAACAACTAATTTTGTATTATGTTTCCCTTACATCAAGCCTGCTATAGCACAGAAAGCTTTACAACAAAATGCAGATGTATCATCACTCATCCTCTGTCAGGAAAGGAGTCAAGTAGCAAGCAGCTGGATGCTAACTTAAAAATTTCATCGTAAGGCTTTATCCTAAATTTTTATAGTGACTTAGAAACACTTAATGATATAAGCCTGCCAAGAATTCTCTTAATTATTCATGACAGAATGTATTTACTTCAGGAAAGCCCTCTGAAAAGAAGTGTCCATCTGGTAAAACTACGCTCCCTCTTCTCCTCTAATTGGAACCCAACTTTAACTGTCCTGCCAAAAGGGAATTTCTGATGAAGGGGACACAACCTGCTAATCTCTTTCAGACAGCTTAACTGTCAGATATGAGTTGAACCACTGTAATGAACCAGATATCTCTGTATGATAAACAGCAATAATGTATATAGGTACGTGTCATAAAGTGTCTGTTCTTATAGAATCCCTGAACATCTCAGGTGTCAGATTTTCCAATTGTGAAGTGGTTAAGTGCTGGGATAATGTTTTGATAATGCCTTATTTAATCTGTTAGTGAAATATCAAAATTTATAACAATCCTTAGGAAGGCTTCTTACTACAGGGTCCCTGTGACAAGCCTTGCGATCTCTTGTGGTCGGTGTTGCGTACCAACGTCTTCTTTTCGCACTTAACAACTACAAACAACACAACTTGAAGTACTTTAAGATAGCAGTTGTCTAAAGAGTTGATTAGTGCAAAATATCATTTATTTGTGAACCTTTATTTGCTAGAGATCAGAAAAGTTCCCTATGTGATGTACATCAACGGTTCGGATCTCCCTTGAAACACTGATAACCAGTCTGTAGACTTTGATGACTATAGCCGGGAAGTTTTTTTGAATTCTGACTGAAGCGTGAGCCAGATTTCAAGATTGGGGAGTAAATCCAGGGCCAAAAGGTGATTGTTTTCTGGCTTTGCTTCGACTATACTTCAAAATACCAAGGAAAACTTATTTTTGAAAGCCTGTGGTGTTCCCGAGCTTCCCACCGAAAGAAGAAACTTCCTGAATGGACTGTGCTAAGCTTTTCTGCCTCAGCATGAGCTAACTGGGAAGTTGCAGCACTTACCTCGGATGTGAAACATGAAAGCTTAATATCCCCCCCGTGCTCTAAATGCTTTGAACTCGCTTTGAAATGGACTGCCTGACACACCGAGTGGGGAAGCTCCAGGTCTCTGCTGTGGGTCATGCTGTCTATGAGTCAGTAACCAGAAAAGGGGTACCCTCTTCCCAAATAAATCCCTTAAT
Source organism: Scopus umbretta (assembly GCA_013400535.1). Lineage (NCBI taxonomy): Eukaryota > Metazoa > Chordata > Aves > Pelecaniformes > Scopidae > Scopus > Scopus umbretta. The sequence goes on along the minus strand of VZTL01023365.1, from coordinate 6,411 downwards.
TACAAAATTTGGAACTTTTTTATTTTTATATTTATCTCTTCACAGATTTTGCATAAACATAACAGTTCTAATAGGAAAGACAGAATAAAAAGACACCTTCTGTAATGATTTCTGTAATGTAGTGAGTCCTACTTTTTATTTCCTTTGCTTTTCTTGTAAGGAAATGAAATTACATGTTTTGTTTATGTTGAATAAGGCCGATTACTTCATTTTGATACTGAATGTTACTGGGTTGCAGTTCAAAAGAAAATAAATGAACTTAAATTCAATCCAAATCAAATATTGCTTTGCTGAGTTTTTGGCAGAGCAGCAAACTCAGAGTCAAAACTTTTCTTTTTAGTCTCAGCTCCTTGTTAATTGCTCAATCATCTAAGCAGACAATATTACTTTAAATTAAGTTTTTAACCAGTAGGGTTATGTAAGAAATTTTGAAATATGCATATGTCACAAAGCTCAGTATTGGTAAACTGACATTTGTTCCTATGCAGTTCTTCTTCATATGTGTGTATGAAATTATGAACTTTTCTGCAGGTATAAGTTGAATAATACAAATTAGGATTATATGCAACAATTATAATGAGACTGATAAGGTAAACAGGTAAGGTAATTGTTGACTTATATGGGCAGTTAATACATAAAGAATTGAATGTCCTTAGTAAGTATTTTTTTATATTCTTGGGCACCACAGTCACAGCCCTACCTGAAAATTTGATGTATGATGTCATTTGAATGATGGTTGAAAAATTGTATACTACAATAAGTAATATACTGAAAAATTACCACCATTGATTTTTTTTCTTCTAAATAGTAATTATTTTTTTTCCTTTGAGAGACTAGAATAGATGAGAATGCTACAATGCTGCAAATTAGAACTGTTTGAAGAGAAATCAGAAAGAAAAAGCTATGTAGATAGTCTTTTTTACGTTTCACAAGAAATTATCAGTCTAGTGCAGCATTGTGTTTTACTGAAAGTGACTATACTACAATTATTGGTTAGTTTATCTTCTTAAAAGAACCCTATTTTGTGGATCAGTAAGTTTCTTCTTTTTTGAAATAAACAGTCACTAATCACATGTCCTTAAAACTTTTTTGTATGCTGTTAAGCTGTCTGTCGAGAGTACTAGTGCAATGCAAATGTTGATGTGGTAGCATTTCAAGAAATGGTTAAACAGTCAGTTGAAAAGAATTAATTATTAGAACTGCATACACTGTTTGGTTCGTCACTTTTACTAGAGATGTAAATATCATTCATCTGAGCAGCTACGTTCAACTCGGGCTCAACTTCAGCCAAAATCTGAGAATCTTCTTCTAAAGCTACAATAAGCTAATGTGAATGTGCATTTGCAGAATTAATTTCCATGCAGAGATGTGCAAGCAAGGCTAATAAAACTATAAGTAAATCCACAATTGGTGCGCAGCCTGCATGCATCAGATATGATGGAACATCATCTCTGGTTTGTATAGCAGTAGTACCTCTTTTACTAAAACTTTCAGCAACCAGGTCTGCTTTGCCTTTGAACAGAGACTACCTAGTCGGAAAACTATAGGAATATTACATACACTATAGTAACAACATAGGTTTCCATAAATATGACGGCTATAACACTGGTTGCAATAACAAAAATCTAAGTAAAAATAATAACTAAAAGCTCCACGGTAGGTTTACAATGGAAATTTTAAGCAGTTTAACCCCTCTTCATCACTAGCAATGCAATTTTATCGAGGCCACTTGAATGTCAAGAGACAAAAATGCACTATAAATATGAGGAAAGTTACACATATTGAAAAAAATGTTTACATTTTATGGAATAATGACGTATCTTCAGTGAAAGAAAGTTTCGTTATTATTAGGACCTTTGCACAGTGACACATCTCTTTCCACTTTACTTATTTTTGTAGGAGAGACAACAATTTAAAATTAGTTCTGGACTCTGGTTCTTAAGCATAAATGGGTGATAGTAGTAATATTAATACAAAGGGTGTCTCGAGCCCTTTTCATCCTCAGGGCCTTTAAGGCAGAAAGAAGGAGATGCCAGGGAACTGTTTTACAAGAAAAAAAATTCATTTCTATTTCTAGCTAAATGTCTGAGGTAGAATGAACTTAACAACGATTAGAAAAATGTGATTCCTGGTACAGCTAGTATATATTGTATCCCCACTCTGCTACACTGTATATTTTCTGCATTTTGGGGGAGCTGCATGATATCCATCAACAGTTCCAAGTAGTCTATACAATTAATCCATCCTTAATATGCATATACTTTATATTATAAACATATAACAGTTGAATGCGCGTATCTTCAAAGTAATTTTCATATTTCATTAGTCCTTAAATAGTTTGGAAAATGAGTGGGCCTCATGACATGTTATGAAAGAATTTAATTGCTTTTAGACTGGGGAAACTGATTCTAAATTCAAGTGCATCTCAGAAAATGTCCAACTGCAGCCCTTTCCAAGGGCACCAGCACATCTGCTGGTTAAATCTTCAGGAGATTCACACTGGGAAAGTCAGATTCTCTTCCAACAGGCATGTCCCGGCAGATGCTGCACTTTATGGACGGGTTGTTGGAGCCACAGGCATCTGGTTTGGCAGATGCCCAGTTTGCCCCCTGCTGTATCAGCAAGAAGCGCTTACGCTGAAGGCAAGAACTGCCGCGTGTTGGTTCATATTGCAGCTCAGCTCCTTCCCCCAAGGGAATGAGCGTTCTGGGTCACTTTGCTATGCCACTACCTGCGTTGGTAGTGCTCACGCACCTTTTTGCTACGACAATACCCACTAGCACTTTAACTATGCTAAAAAGAGCTAATTAAATAGGGTTGCTTAAATAAGAACTGTACAATATTCTCTTCATGGGATAGGAAAGAGTATTCCCTGCTCAGTACACACAGAGAGAGACAAAGAGTTATTCAGGGAGAACACCAGAGACGAGGGGTTTTTGCAGAAACAACTGTAAGTTTCCAACTCCTCCAGCCATTCAACACTAGTATATTTTGACAGCAGAGTAGATGCTGCTGTAAATCTCCTAATTATGGGTCAAAAATGCCACCAACACATGATGCACAGCACTGAACCGGTATAAGCTCACGCAGCAGTTCAGAACAGTGGAAAATTTTCTGCTGGAT